>JAOTON010002037.1:530000-743761 GCA_034440635.1 Lepas anatifera
GGCACAGTGTGTCATGGCCATGAAAATCCCGGTTTGATGCGGTCTAAATTCGAAGTATCCCCCACAAGTACGGGACAGACCGGACAATCCCCGACAATTACCAGAGAGTCCAGCTGCCACCGTGATAATCAATCTAAATTCAATCCATAACCGAAATATGAAGAAAACCAAAGACAAAGACCAAGATCTGAACCCAAACTCACACTAGGAACTGCCCAAATTATTGGGCCAATCCAATAAAATACATCAATAGACTGCCCTAACTTCGTAGTGATCTACTGACAGGGTAAGTTGCAAGAAAATACCAATACGAAAAAAATGTATCTAAGGTTCAACAAAAGAGCAGACAATAACGCTTCCTAAGAAATCAGCATTCCTGACAGCAGACCCCATTTTTTAATTCATGCCTACGGATCAATCAACTGGACAACAATCACTTTAAACTCTTATCAGTTTAACAAAAGCCAGAAATTGAAACGTGCCCTAACCATTGTGTTGCCCCAGCTTCCGAATGCCGAACAGCACCGCTCGTAAAGCCAACAACAATGCCTCGTTTCTGCATCCTGGCCTCGTGACTGGGGGCGCCTGATTGTTGGGATCGATCATTATCGAGGCGGTCCGACCAACAACCTGCCGCTCAATCCGGCACAAGGCCTCTCCCACCAGCCCGGCCTGCCACGGCCCTCCCACCGTAAACAGACACAATTACCCCCGTTCGGCTGCACTGTAGCGACCCCACAGAACGACCGCGGCATGCGGGTGGACACGGGACCTGGCGTAATGACCGGCCGCTCAGCAGGTGACGCCCTTTTTACTGCCAACCCCGCCACCGCTGCTGTCGAGGTTCATTCATACCAGCTTGGACTTTTGCGCACCTACGGCTCCTGGCTATCAACAACTGCAACAGCTTGAAGGGAATGGCACACCTGCACTCGGATCGGATTTGATTGTTCGGACTCGAATTCGAACTGAGATAGAGAGGTGCACGGAAGTCAAGCATACCAAAACTCCCGGGTTTAGAACTTTATTGGCTCTACAACTACCTGTCATTTGTGTGAAAAAGGAGGTTTTAAGGGCTGATTCTGTCCCCACCGGTCCCATGTTGGCACCAGCCATCCCCGAACAGCCGCTGCCACTCGTTAGGCTCTTATAGGGAAGGGGGGAGGGGGTAGCCAGGACAGACGCCATATTCCTTTCAGGAATGTAGGTGTAAATCCTGCCGGCAGCTTATCAGATTTCATCGCAAAATTCGTCATAGTATATTAGAAGTTGCCCAACGACCACTCACAAGATATACAAATTCCACAAAGCTCCATCTGTTTCAGTCCGCTGTCGTTGGACCAGTCCTAACGACAAACTACTAATTCCTCGAGTAATTACCAAGCGTATGTTCTAAACATACACAAGATCAAATCATTTTGTAAGTTCGAATAAACAAGGGAACGATCTCGTTTTTTTACCATTTCCACACAAAGGCCCATATCCAGGAGCATGATTCTAGCAGTAATTCCAGAGAGACCACACTGGAGACGCTAACGCCCAGTACCGTTGGGCGCTGGACGCAACAAAAACAGCCGAAAAACAGCGTGGTTTCGACCCAACAGCCCGAGGCCGCGCCGGAGGCGAGACTCGGACCAAAAACAACCAAAGTGGACAGCGGACAATGGTGAGTTGCCGGCGGCCAACGGTCAACGGCCGAAGGCCGCCTGTCGGCTATCATCTGTCTACAGACGGGTAACTGGGATGAGTTGCCAGTAATCATCTGTCGACGGTAGACTAAGGATGAGCTGTCATCCCATCTTATACCAACCGAGGTTGAGGATGATCACTTAGGGAACATATGGAAGGAAGGAACATCGCGCACTCACATCCAGTATGCGACCATTTCCAATAATACAATGACACTCCTGCTTTCTAGGTGGTAATGTAGATCAAGACTATAGACTATCAAGAACTCCTGTCAAGACTATACACAGCATCAACCAAAATGCATCATTTAGCACGAAGAAGCACCCTATGATGGAGTGTTAAATCAGCAAATGTAACGTGGTCGGATGTGTAGTTTCAATTCCGGGAAAAGCCGATACTCTGATCACCTAGTCAGCTCCAAAGCTGTACCAAAACGTGTTCCTGAGCTAGTACCTAAGGAATTAGTACAGAATTTTCAGCGTACTATAGAAGCGTGCGCTCCCAGATCACCCCACAGAACAAGGGTGTAACAAGGGCGTAAGAAAGAACAAGGGTGTAAGTGTGGGTGTCCTGTTCACCGAACATGGATATTGCTAGAAATTCCGAAACCAATCTTCTCCGAGCAGTCAACTCCAGATCTCAGTATTCAAAGTCAGTGACGGATTCATAAAAAAACAGTGGCGGATCCAGGACTTCATTTTGGAGGGGGAGGGGGACTCGAGCCTTCCTCGACATTGCCTCAAAACAGCCTCCGGCTATGCATTTACTATGGCACTCGAATATTTGGACCCCTCATGATCCGCCACGATCCGGCCAGGGGCTTGAGCACCTAGCCCTCCCCCTTGTATCCGCCACTGATGACAAATGATTCAGAAACAGAGCGTGGCGCACAATAACTCCAGCGACCACGCCTGCTCACCAATACAATAACGCTCCTAGGGCAGCAGCAGTGTCGGATATTTACTGGCGACCCAGTTCGGCCCGGATTGTATCAGCCTTGAATGAGGGCGACGCTGGGTGGCTTACTCCTACATTGCCGAGTGGAGGGGCGGCCCACCGACGGGATCGGAGGAAACGACCATCCACCGGGACCGACCAAGGCCGGATCACGGAGTTCCTCTAATTGGGACAAAGGCGCCATCGTGCGGTCACGAACACACCGTGGCAATTAATACACCTAGGCTAAACTTCGGACAGGGCGGAACGACACTTGAGGCTAAGCACTTCGTGTGTTTCACATCCTGAAGCTGAAAATTCGGGTCGTGGGAAGGCAGCTAAGGTGAGAAAACAATAAACCACAGAGAAAACGTCTTTGATTTGCCCCTCTGACATTCCTCTCCGATGATTTACGCCACCGAGGGTTGGACATGTTTTAGACCGTCATTTTTCACATGGATGCCGTTCTTACTTCACGTAGTAATACAAACACTCTACACTCATAAAGCAAGACAATCGTGCTTATTTATCGCAATATTGAGCAAATAAAGAATTTAGCGATTCCATATATACAAAAAAAATCGACAAGCTCTTTACAAGCCAAGCGATAAAAATAAACTCGATATTTGTAGATTTATCGACCATTACCTCATGCCAGAAATGCCAGCACTACGCCCAACCTCACTTCGGCCAATTCCACCACTTCCATCACCATCAGTCTTTTGTCGGCAGTGACTCCGGCTCCGCGGTGGTTTCGACAGGACACAAAGGCGCGGTCGGGAGCCGCGGCCGGGCCCGTTACGTCGACGCCGACGGACATTAACGCCCCGCGGCCACTGTTTAATTGTCGTCGTGGACGACGCGACGCGGCGCGTAGCGGAGACAGTGACCGCGAACTCCGGACTGGGAGTGGGCGCAAACGCTCGGCAGGTGTTTTGTGGTGCTACGCCCAGCCAACGGTTACGTCTGTCAAAACGGCAACTGTGGTCCCTAACGAGGATTCGATTGTATGGTTGGGTATCGTTCACAAAACGGCTGTGAATCCTATCAAAACGGTGGGCAAGTGGGCAAATGGAAGGAAACTGGAGCAAACAGTACTTTTACAGACAGTGGCTATGTTTTTGTTCTTTTTTTTCTTTATCTGTGATAACTATGCTTCTTGTTTGCGGAAATATTATGCAATTCTTAGTAATTTTGCTTTTTAATTCGGCATCAGCCCTCAACATCAATTGTTGTCAATTATGTCATCTTTATAGCTTTCTGGTTTCAAATACTCCCCTCCGGAGAGCTGACCTTCTAAGGGTCTTTGTAATCATTCAAACCCACTAGCCTCCATTTACCTCTCGATATCTCACATAAAGCCATTCCACCGACGTACCACGCCCGGGCCGCTCTCGAGAGAGCAGTTCTGGACGGTTGTTCCCTACGGAACCGCCTCGGTTCAGTTCCCACACGCGCAGTCTCACCGAGCCACGGTCAGCGCCGACGGAGAGCGGGTTAAATGGTTTATGGCAGCGCAGAAAGCGCGAAGCTGGTGCCACAGACGCCATCTTGCTGTTCAGAGCTTCTAAAGAAGCTAGATGTCACATAATGGAATCGTTGATCATAGACACAAGTGCTTACAGCCATCGGGGATGGGCACTACATACCGACTGAAACATTATTTTTATACAAATTTGGCCCAGGTTCTTGCAAGTTCGGTTTTTGGAGTCGATGCCTTACTAACGTCATCAAGGGACTTGTCACGGAAAGCCCGATTCCATTATCCGAACGAGCGACTCCCGAAATGACGGGTTAATTTAGAAATCAAAGTTTAACGTCCCACAAAGGTGATATTACATTTCAATGTATTTTGATGCATTAATTTTATAGATTAATTTTGATGTCGCATGTTCTGGCTCCCCAGGCCAGAGCCACTGGACGAAACCAATCGTAAGGAGATTAAAAAGCAGATTATATAAACATTTCTGATAATATTTCGGCGGTCATCGAAACGTTTGTATTCGATTTTTTGATATTTTGGAGACCGTTTTTGGTATAAGATATGGCACCTGGAAGGTGAATGGAAACGTGATTTTACTGAGTACTAAGAATTATATTTAGAATCCCAGCGTAATGTGTCCCGTGATAAGTGAAATAGAGGTATTATCTAAAAGTTTCATAAAACAGAGTGGTCAGGAAAGTGAACCACCTCCATGCACTTATCTTCATGGCCAACGGTATTCCCCGTGAGCTGCTGGCAAGAGAAAATATGACAGCCATTATCTTATCCCGTGCTGTATGAACCGCATCGTACCAGCTGCATGTGAATTGTACTCTCATTTGGGTGGTTCCCAGAAGCAAGCAATAGTCTGAAAGAAGTGCTAATCACAATTTATAGGAAAAAGGTAACCCATTAAGCAACCAAAATTCACCCATCAGAAGCTGTTGCCGAATGGAAACGTGTTCTTATTATATTTATGCGATGAGAAACACAATTATTTCCATGCTTCAACAGAATATTATCAACCCCTAATATACACCACGCTCACCAAAGTAGGCTAAATGCTCTAGTCAGGAACACTTCAATAGAGTGCCTTTACTAAAACCAAGTTTTGGAGCACAATACATACCTTGTGAATGTTAATTGTATTTTAAAACATGACATTTTTTTAGCTAATTGTCCACGAAGCATGCCCAAGAAAATAGCTCTACTAATAGTGACTTCAGTGTCTTTCATCGATTCTGTTTGGTTCACAAATCCACTAATTTACAAGATGGGGAGCAAAACAATGGAGATGGACTTTCCCTTGTTCGGTAGAGGTTGGGTCACCACAGACTGAACCTTTTGTTTCTCTCTGGCAATGAAGCCCGCTGTTTTTCGACGCCTCAGGTCAGTTTCACTAGGGAGCTGGGTTTCACTAAAAATGATTTGTGCTCTCACGGACAACCGAACGGGACTCGGGGGCAGCCATACCGAGCAACACATGACAGCCTCGATAGCGCCGAAACAGATAATTTCCGGTGGAGAAATCCCGCTTGGCTGCTCCAGCAGCGCAGCGACGGCGCCGTTCCTTATCTGAAGCTGTATTTCGAACATTATGGTACGCACCGATGACGAAATCGTTCCGGTCATCAGACATCGATGACCTAAACGCTCATTTACGTCAGCTACACGCACTCTTTGATTTCGATATTGCTGCGTCCATCGCGATGTTATCTAGTTTACTGAGCATGCCGGTTCTTGGGAAACCAAGGACAATCAGACCCGTGTGAGATTTTTATCAGCATTCAAACTAAGAAACGCAACTGCACAGTTGCCTTACGTGAACCGAAAAATCTCCCAGATTTCGTTGCATTGCTCACTTTTCAGCGAGTCACCGTTTATCGTGTTCACTACGACGCGTGAGGACGCAGTGGAGAAAACTCATTACCACGCACTGAACAACATGTCACGGCCGGGCTGCCGCAGCGTCCACCGAACTTTTCCACTACGCGCTCTCGCCTCCGCTTCACACCAAACCCAGCCGCCACGTTCTTCCGCATACCACCCCAAAAGGCCGGTCTTCAGCAGCGGCCGGCGCGGCTAACGGCGTTGGTTCCGACACGACGACGGCCCTGCAGCTGCCTCCGCCTCAAAGAGCCGACACTTCAGACCAGGGCGCCTCGGGCGACGGCCGAAGGCTGGCTCCGGCACGCCTCATTTGTTCATCAACACCGCGGATGTGAGCGGCCGGACGGCATCTGGCGACTGACCGGTTTGGAGAGGCGACAGCACAGTTAGGTGCCGCCCCACCTCTGCGCGCAGACAGGTCGTCCTGACACCGGCGGCAAAATAAGCGTGACGTCACAGCGGTATCACAACCGAGAGCGACGGATGGCATATACGGATGGATCACCGGCGCTCTCTTTTGGATACCAGCTGCTTCTTGTTGTCGTGGGAGTGGGTTGCATGCGCTGGTGCTCTCGGCACGTGCACGGGCATCAGACAATCCTCGCCGCCAACGGTAGTGGTGGCCGCGGCGCCGAAGCATCAGCTGACGGCTAACCGTTACTGAGAGCCAGTCAGCTGGCTCCAGTCGGCTATTGGTGACGGTACTGGCGCCGGTGCGACGAACCTGACGCAGAAATTGACGACAATCCTGGCTAACGGCACAGTACATCTTTCTAACGAGTTGGCCACTGGCAGCGCGGAAACGGGGTGTTGTCAGAAGACTTGACCAAATCATTCTGATCGCTTGGACATGTTCTGGAAAATATGAGTTCCTCAAATCATATATGTTTCCACCTATACCGTTACGGCCATAAAGTAATTTCTGGCGGGTGTTAGCGCCACTCTAAACCTCATTTATTTTGACTCCCCTACCCATTTTGATACATCAGGATCGCCTGTGTGACAGACTCGAAGCCTTGTACAAGGTTATGTATTTCCTGAAGCCGTTCGTTCATCAATCAGAAAACCATTCAGGCGACATGGGATCTAACCAGATTGATTATGTATTCCCACGAATATGCCTCTTCAAAACTGTTGCGTAAAACAAAGGTTCATATATCTCCACTCCTGGACAAAGGCTGCGCGGCATCAGTATCACCAGCATTTCGCTTTCTCCACACTTATTTTGTCCACCCCTGGGGGAAAAGAACACAACAGTGAAGCACAAACGCTGCACCAATAGGTATAGCCCATGCCATTATCAATGCCCAGAATATCGCCGCATACCAGAAAGTGTCGAGATGGAGGACTGCATACCAGAGCCAGGCTCGCATACCAAGACATACCTTCGGCACTGTCGTTTGTTCGGCCTTGACCGGAATGGAGGTTGGAATCCCCGATCAGCAAGTGACAGATTGTGTATCCAATTCTGGACAGTCAAAGAGCGCGACCGGATCGGGTGCACTCGTCTAATCCATACGCGTGAATGTCCGTCCCAGAATGGACCATTTCACTGATATCCTGTGAATTATTCGGTCGCACCAAAGGTAAAGGCGTACCGTGACGGGGTTTTCTCCTCGGCACACAATTCTACATGAAACCTGAAACACCCATCAGTACGGTGCCGAAAAGAACATGCCTTCTTTTGTGATGGATGTCTGTGTTTTCATTGGCAGTGTCTACTATGCATGGATACATCACAGCGAACTGAATAAAAATACCATTCAAACTTTCATAAATCGCATCCAGCTCTTCCGTAACATCCAAAGCCATATTTCACTTTGCGACACTTCAGCGCATTTATCTCCTCACAAATCTCGAAGCAGCCTCTTACAACGCATCTCGCAATAATGAGGCAGTTGGAACGGGTTTAATGACCGACTAATCCTAGGCTCAGCTGTTCATGCTCTCTAGCCGCGTCATCAACGAGCCTGTTAATCACGCTCAGTCTCTCTACCGCCATCAGCTGTGCTGTCGGTTCGTGGAGACTCGCCGCTGTGGGGGATTTACATGTTAAAGAGGTTCCCAAACGGCGTCAGCTTGGCTCGGAAGGGTCGGCCCGTCTGAGGGGCTCGGCGGCTGAATGTGCGCAGGCTGCCGGGCGGTACCCCGCCGTGCGCGGACGCGGCTGTTCCGCTGTTGGCGGAGCCGGGTGATGTATCGGGTCAGGGACTGAGCCCGTTGCGGGCCGCAGATAGAGTTCATGGCGTCCCGCGACGCACCCATCCTGGGGTACTGACACCGGCGAAAATCCAGATGCTTCAACAGCGGCGTCCCAATCTGTGCTGTTTCGCGTAACAGAAACGCCCATCTGAGAGTGAGTTGATGGTATCCCAGGGTTAGCACATCGGTCGGCAGCCAGACGGTTAATTTCCCGCGCCAGACGGCCTTTTCCCGGATTTATCGAGACTGCTGATACTAAGTTCATGGTTTCCAGGAGGCACCCAATTAGACACTAGTCAACAGCCAGATGGTCAAGCAGCGGCATTGCTGATCAACACCTGACATCAAACATAGCAGTGGCGGATCTAGGAATTCATTTCAGGGGGGTGTGCTTGGGGGCTCGAGCCTCACCCTACAGTACCTCGGGCAGCCCCTAGCCAATGTATTAACTATAGGGGCTCGAACATTAGGGGCTTGAGCCCCCTAGCCCCCTTGGATCCGCCACTGAAACATAGAACAACATTCCAGCACCAGACACTGGCAAGAGGTGGGAACTGTCCAGCGGACAAGGGTCCGATTTATACGTGAACAGCGTCAGGTCAAGCGATGTCAAATCCAACCTGTCTGCAGCGCGAGCCGCCGCACCACCTTCAGAGGGAAGAGAGTTCACCACACTCTCAGCGCCTTTGACGTTGGTGTGGGTCAAGATTCTGAACTAGTGCAGGGAATATGCAGTTAAGTATGGAAATCAATACGTGTTCAAAATCACTGCTTGCATACAAGCCAATGTGTGACACAATACGGCTGCAGAAATTCGTAAGCATGTCATAGCCTGATCAACTAGCACCGCTTACAGTACCTTGTTTTACTGTTTACTCTTTAAGAAATGCTCATTGCTTATCTTTATCTTCATAACGGTATTTGTTTAACTCAGTCATCTATGGTGCATGGCTGTTTTACTAAAACGACTTCTTCTACCACTGAGATGCACATGCCTGTTGATCATCAGAAAATTAACTAAACCAAACAAAACTAAAATCACTGAAAACGTCTGGACCTGAAACATATGCACTCTGAAGCGCTTTTCAGATGTCATTTGCTTATTTATTTAGCCGCAGCTCAACTAGTTTGACTCTTTGGGGGATGAGGCCGTTGCAGCGCCCTATGGTTTTTCTTCGGATATGACCCGAGATCGGCTCCAGGGCGGCTGCCGTCGCTTTGCATGGATTATCCGGCATTCATTGCACATCTTTTGAGAAGTAACTACGCCCCAGTTTTAGGAATAGTGGTCTGGGTCGCACAGGTTACCGAGCCGTGACGTAATTTCCGTGAGCGCGTAAGTAAAATTTTCGGCTTTCTTAGCTTTGTTCTGCGTTTCCTCCGATGTAGCTTAAAAGTAAGGCATGACGTGACCTCAGTTGACGTTCCGTGACTTTTGGTTTTGTCTTGAGAACTTCAATAATCTGTTTGATGTTTGGTGAATTCTATCGGCGTCCTATGAATTCAGCGCTCTATATATTAAAAAACTACCGAAAAAAACAGCTGCTACTTGAAGCTTCAGTATTTGCTTGGCCTTGGTGAATCTCTCTCAATCATATTTTGGCTTAACAGGCTTATTCAGACAAGAAGATTGTTTCACTGGTGGCAGAGGCGCAGAAACTTGCCAACTCGGCTACTGGAGTTTGTGACACATTTATGATAGTTGAGGTGCATAAGTGTGACAAAATAGCGATCGTGACAGTATGGTTCAAAATCAAACCCACATTTTCGAAATACAGAATGAAACGTGTAGCGAATATTTTAATTTAGCAACTCTGTCCTTCAATTGCACAGCGTACCATCAGTGATACAATATTGGTACTGTGTTCAGTTTCTACTAAAACGAGAGACCCCCGCTGCAGAAAACCCGGAAACCGCTGTCACAGTTGCCAGATTTTAACATGCAGCCCAATGGTGCCGATTGTTAGTAGTTGCCAGAAAGTTGCCGCCTAGATGCCCGAAATGTGACAGTCAATTTTTTCGAGAAATACATGATTGTGGGCATATTTAAGGCATCAAAGATAACGCAGATACGTTATCAAGTACTTTTCTGTCCATTTTGTCAGGTTAAATAATATTTAAAGTTTGAGTATCTTCGATATAGCGGTCCCTATTTCTTTGAATTTAGTATCCAGTACGCCTAAAAGCTACTAGGAAAAGTACTAAATGAGTGAAAGAAATAAACATAGCTGGGCAGCAATTCTACCTAAACTACGCAACAGCGACAACACAAGTTCGCAATGTTTGTGTGATGTAGAGCCTGCCAAAAAAATTTGAACAAGTGGGAAGCTACTTCTGTTGAAGGCATATTTATTAGGTATATCTGAGATAAGTGCAGGCTAAAACTAGCTGGAATGAATAGTGCTGCCCATGGCTAATCTAAGATGAATGTAGGCTACTTTGATTCTGATGCACTTTCACACATCAAACTTGGTTTTTCATTCCTTAGCTTGCTTGTGCCTTACCTTATTTGTGCCCTAGATCAAGATTGGTTAGGTAGATTTGGAGCTGGAGGAAGTTGGGAGTGTTGGCGCCAGCAGCATACTGGCAACAACAGTAATTCAGGTGAGGTTTCATGATCAAATTATCATGTCAATATTGTATAGATAGTAGAGGTGGGACTTTCTAGGCCCGGGGGCCCGGGGCAAAAGCCCGGCCCAGGCCCGCGGGCTTTGACCGGGCCTGAAAGCCTGATTTAAGCCAATGTCGGGCTGATAACGGGCTTCACCCAGGCTTATTCCGGGCTTCAACTAAACTGGGACTTCAAGTCAATTTTCTGTAAGTTAAATAAGCCTTTTTCAGTACAGACCTAGTTTTTCCACTGAAACATAATCTTATTCATGCACCAGCAGCTTTTGAAAATGCATTTACAATTAATTTTGAGACTTTTAGACATACATCAGGAATGTAAACGCATGAAGCTCTAGCTTTCTATCTGTTACTCATGCCAGGGTCAAAAGCAAGTTACTTAAACCTGAATTAATATTTAAAATCAAATATTGAATAATGCCTACAGTTGCACCCATCCATGCCGTACTGTCATCTTATGAATATCCTAATTACTTTAAAATTTTCAAGTCATATATGGGTGAACAAAATATAAATTGTGATAGCATATTTGTTACTTCCATATTGTCAGTATACCATTTCAAAGGAAGTCATTTAACCAATTTGCTGCTAACATATTGATACTAACACCTAGCTCTAGCTAGAAAATTCTTTCGAGAAGCTTTCTGCTCCAGGTAAAAAGAAAATGTTATCTATGGAGCCATTCCCATGTCCTCTACGAAAAATGGTGAAGTAAATATATCAGGTACAAACTATCTAGTGGGAGCCCATAATTGTCAAATTGGCCTGGTAACTCTAGCTGCAAGAACAAATGTTGATAAGTTTGACCCTTCCACAGCTTCATCTTGCTCTTTCATTGCCCAAAAGATGCAAAATTCACTCAGAAAGGGCTAGTATAAACAAGGAAATAGCCACAAAGAAAACATGTTTTTGATCGAAGTACTTCAAAACATATAAATTAGCCAGTTGTGGGGAGATACTGGGGAGAGCAGTCAGCCTTAGAAGGAACCTTTGAAATTACACCAAAACATAAATATACTTGACAGTATGTGTTGCATTTTCCTTGTGGAGATACTTCCTGGCCTCTATGAAATACAACTTCTATTATAAGCTTTGAACTTGAACATAACAGCACTTCCTCCCACCACACTAAAGGTATTATCGCAGTAGGTGGATCACATCTCGCGGTTCAAAGGATTACATCAGAAGGTCCACTGATCAAAGGGTCTAATGTTCATAGGTTCTACCCTGTGAAAGTTAGACCTTTTGAATAAGAAGTCCACAAACAAGTGCACAAAAGTGGCCTATTCTCAGGAACAAAAGAAATGCACCACACACTTTGTGCTTATTTTTTAAATCTGTGAAATTTTAAAATATATTTTCAAAAGTCTTGAAATATTTTCGATGAAATAAACTTACTATTCTGGTAAATTTTGGTGAAAAATGTTTTCATAAATGATTGCTCTAATGTAGACAAGCACGGCGCTTCAGATACCTACTAAGCGCAAGCCCGTCAAATACAACAAAGCAAACAGAAATAGTGTTCAAGCCCAAATGGTGATGTGGATGGGATTGCGTTGTTTTTTTTGTGTCAGATTTAATTTTTGGTGGAGATTGGTGCAATATTTTTATTCAATGTTTGGTGCGAACCTGTGGAAAACTAGTGGTTCCTTATCAAGATAGTTCTTTATGGCTGGTGGTTTGATAATTGTATATGGCTGATGGGCCTTGTTCATGTTGGCCTGTTGGCTTACCTACTTTCCAGACCGGGCTGACCCAAGCAGAAAATTCTTTTAACTATCTTCCAACCTGTTTAGTGACTAAACTAAAAGAAAATGTTCACATATATCAATTGAGGGACAATGTGAAGGAGTTTTGGTTCCTTCACAGCCATTCCGCCATGATATTCTGAAAAGTTTTAGCTGAAAACTTGTCACTGCTCTCTCCTCTATTTATAAACATTATTGGAACTCAATTGTGAGGCTCGTGCCAGCATATAATGATTTATAAAAGTGCAAAGATGGAGGAAATGTCTGACATGAGTGGACTTATTTCATCCCGATTCTTATAGCTGCCATGTGCATACCTCTATCTAGAATACCCTTTGTTTTTATAAGGTGATGCTGGTCATTACCTGAAGTAAGCTTGCATCATAAGCAAGCCATGTTTCATACTGTGTTTTTCAGTATCATTTTCTGCTGAATTATTAAGATAGCTGAGGCTACTGATGCTACATGCACCTTTTTGATATGGTTTTGGGTGAAACCAAAACTTTTTACAGGATAAATTGGCTTAAAACATATATTTGAAACAGCTTTAAAGTAAATAAATTTTGTATATAGTCGTTAATGGTTTTCCATGACACCGGGCCTTCCGGGCTTGATAATCCATTTCTTCCACAAACCGGGCTTGTGACGGGCTTCTAAAATCAGCAGCCGGCCGGGCCCGGGCCGGGCCTGCAAAATTGCCTGAAACTCCCACCTCTAATAGATAGCAAATGTGTGCCAATGCAGTCCTCCACAAATTGTTAAAACACACACTGGAGAGGGGCCTGGCACTAACGTGCACTAGAGGGGGCCTAGTAGACCCCCTTCTCATCTCAGAAAATCACAGAAAATCTCAGAAAGAAAGAGACTTTGAAAAACGCTGGTTGGGGGTGTGTTGCTTACTACCAGTGGTAGTAAGCAACACACAGGACCTGAACTGCCTGGAGTTAAAGCAGGATTTTGACTTATACACTGGATCTTTCTTTGGTATGAGACTTCCAATACCTCTGTACCTATTAGGCCAATAGACATAATTTTACATCTATGCAGGGTAGCTGCCTCAGAGTTTTTACTACAAGAAGGAACGACCAGGCAGGTGATAATCAGGTGTTGAAGGAAAATTTTAAGCATTTGATCTGGCTATAAAAATGCTACCTAAGGTCCACTTTACCAACACATTTTAGGTAGATCCAAATCCTATGTTGACATTGACATTTTTGTCCCTTTTGTTGATATGTGAGATGGAAGTTCAGTGGGGGGTGGGGGGGAAGTTGTGATCAGGGTTCCCAATTGTGTGTAGGTGTACGGTCCCATTTATAGATTAGTTCCCAATAATAATTTTCTGATAATTGCCACATTTAATCATGGGAAATGTACCATAATTGGAAACACTTAAACCAACACAGCAGGCAGATGAACGCGTTTCGACAAAAATTGTCTTCTTCAGCATCTATGGTAGGAGGGATAAGGAACCCGTCATCAAGACATTCAGCAGTTTCGTCGTTTGGATTTTTGTGCAAAATTATCGTGCGATAGAAATATAAAGGCACCGTTTTTGAGGATATTCCAATAATGCTTCTTGAATTATTCTAAATGTATACAAGCAAGCTTCGATATGAGACAATCTAGCCTTATCACTTGTTTTAAATAATGTTCTATTTTTATTTTATCATCATTTTGTTTTTGTTATTATTATATAAAACTTTTTCTCTCTCTTTGTAACCAACTCCTAATACAGCCGCAGATTTTGCCCACAGATGAACGTGTTTCGTTTTGGGCAAAATCTGCGGCTGTATTAGGAGTTGGTTAAGCAAGAGAGAAAAAGTTTTATATAATAATAACAAAACAATAATGATGATAAAATAAAAATAGAACATTATTTAAAACAAGTGATAAGGCTAGATTGCTCATATCAGCTTGCTTGTATCATTTTAGAATAATTCAGAAGCATTATTGGAATATCCTCAAAAACGGTGTTATATTTCTATCGCCGATAATTTGCACAAATCAAACGACGAAACTGCTGAATGTTTGATGACGGGTTCTTTCCTCTACCATAGATGCTGAAGAAGACAATTTTTGTCGAAACGTTCATCTGCCTGCTGTGTTGGTTAAGTGTTAATATCTGTCAACCACTGTTATATAATTGGAAACACTCCTTCCAAAATGGAAACTTCTTCAAAAGGGAAATGCATGTCATTGGGGGAAACTGCAGTCAGAGTTGCCAATAATAGTTATGATCCCAGCACTGAAAACAATGATCCATAATTGGAAATTTTCTTTCCAAAACATAAACATGATCTAAAAATGAAAACACAGTTTACTACTTTCATGCGGTAATGGCTTGGTGCTTGAACCTTGTCCGTTGCAAAAGTAAGAGACAGGTAGATGACATTCAGCATATCGGAAATAGTATTCAAGTATAAAATTATCATTTCAGCTTTGTGTGACAGAGGAGGCATACGTCGCATTGAGTTTGTGACAGCCAGTATACTTTCTGCAGGGTACTTTAACTACGGGTACAACCAAGTTTCCTACTAAATATAGTCCTCCATGATGACGTCACCGCACTTTCCTACTAAGTTATAGGAGATTCTACTAAGTTTTTGGAAGGATCAGCTGAAACATACCAAGTTTGGGCGTATTTGGCCCAATCTAGTATAAATCGAAATCAACTTGTTTCACCCATTTGACAGTAACCTTGATCTCAACCGCGAGCAGCGTATTTTACGTAAATCTAATGAAAAATTATAACACTTCAAAGAATTTGTTGAAAGGGCATGCATTTATATGATCAACTCAGGCCTACCTAATAGCCGAGAGAAATAAATTTACCTTCGCTCAAGAGATCACCGGTGTTTATTGTCTTGCTGCGGTACCACCAACAGCCAATCAAGGTCGAAATCAACAGCCAATCAAAATCGAGATTAGTCTTACTGCAAACAGCTGTTAGTGCTGAACATGTCCTTATTTTGACACGCTCTGGAAAATTTGTAAAACAATATTCTTCACTGGAGTTTTTGCAAAACGTCTAATGGTTTCCAAATAAAAATCTTTAGCTTTCTGTTCAACCATATAAGTTTTGTTGATACAGTTCTAAAACAGGGTATTTAGAGCTTCGAAAAGTGCAATTTCTCCAATGCCCTGCATAGTAACTGTAGTGCCTCTCCAGCCATGATGACGTAATGCTGCCAAACAACTGACGGGGTCGTCTCTTCTGACTGGTGGGAGCCGCAGAATAACTCCGTAATATAAAGAAAAGGATACAAGCTGTAATTTCCCTCGTTCACGCGGTTTGGGTTTAACCTTCACAGTTGGCTTCATGGCCGAGAGCTTGTTGACCATGAGTCTCAGCAGCAATTACTTACGAGCCAGCACGCCTCAGTGATTTAGAACATCCCGGGAACACGCCGAATCATCGCGCCGCGGTGGTCTAATGTGGGACTTCTCCCTGTCGGCCTCCACGCTTCTTCATCAGTAAAATTTCTCTCGGTTGAACAGAAGGGAAGTTTGATTGCCTCACAGTTGTGTGCTGAAACCTGTTACAGATGTTCAATCGGGGAACCCAGCTGCTGGGAGCCTTCTTTGGGAGTGATACATCACGGACGTTGGCACCCAGCGGCAGAGGGGCGCCCAGCAGCTATTAGCCAGGCGATTTCGCCGCGGTTAGGGAAGCCTGTCACCAAATAAACGAGATGTGCTACTGGCATGAAGGGTCACAGGTATATACGTATTTGTCGTCTCACGGCGGGAAGAGGATAATTAGGCATGTATAAAATATATTTATTTTCTCGTAGCTCTAATCTAAACCGAAGGTTTGGAAATTATTTCCATGACTTACAAGAAACGGGACACCCGCAAGTTGGAAAACTATGTATGGTACTTGTCAATGCAAGCTGCGACCAAGCCCAGGATGTTAATAGTTATGCATTGAGAAGACATTAGAGTTACAACAGAGTTGAATAATGTGAATTTCCATTATTCGTTCAAGCAGCATATGGGAAATGAACTTGATGAGGCATGTTGCTTACAAGAAGAAAATATACCACAATATCCTTTGAGGATTGAAAGAAGCCCAAACTGATATATTTCGACAAAATAATCTGGATGATACAAAGCATGCAGAACGTTAACGCCGAAAAGATTAAGTTCGAGGAAAACAGAGACTGAAAAGCAACCATAGACAAAAAGTTTGAAGCCAGTGACGAAATTTCTCGAAGTTTATTCAAACATATTTCTTCTGTCAGAGGAAAGCAATGGTAGGTGAAAAAGGTTCTATCAGTTCTATCAGTTCTATCGTCAACAGGAAATTGCATTGGGGATCACTATACAAGTTCCGTTAGAATTAGTACTCATTGACAGGTTGGCCCGAAGGGCAACTCCTGTTCGGTAATAGCCTGCAAACGCAACAGCCAGTGAGCAGAATACGAACAGCAGCGGATGAGCTGCTGTAGACATTGAACAGCCCGGTGAATACGTGAGAACTGGCTAAAGCGGCTGTCAAACATGCTCTAATTAGCCAGTGATCTCACTCCGCCCTGATTTATCCGACCGCTGATCTAGTGGAACATTCACATTTGATGAATCCATGCACCATCATTGAGGCGGGGTTCTCACTTTGACGGCAGATTGTGAGTAGATTGCATCGAGCTCTCCAAAATGCACTCTAAGAAATCAATGACTTAAGTTGAGTCACTCAGGGCAACATCAAACTTTGGCAAACATGTTACAGATGTGTAAAAAAATCTGGAGCTTCACTAGTCAGTCTGCACTTCGCAAAAAACCGGGAACTGGCGTTGGACAAAGCAAAAATGATTACCGAAAAGTGATACGAAAATCGTCTCTACGCGGGTTTACGAGGCAGTAGTTTATCCAAGAAGTTGGGTGTTCAATTCCTGCCGATACCAGAACGGGCACAGTTTCTGCTGAGGACCTGTGTCAGTCGCGAGATCTACTTCTTTGCTGAAAATAAACACCATTCCATTTTTGGAACACTGAAAATGTTTAAGCTTAGGTCTAGCATTTAAGTTGCAGTTCACTTATTGGACACGGGACTGCAAACCCATTATATTACTTATAATCATGGTTATGTCTTTTAATGACAGTTCCACACAAGGAAGCTTGATGTGTGACTTCCATTCTTCAAGACTACACACGAAGCGACCAAGATACTGTTTTAGAGATCTCGTCCAGTTTAAGCATTTAGTCATGCAAGCTGGAAGTGAGGGCAAATAGACCGCCTCTGCTATCTCCAAGCTTAATATAACCAAGTTCCATCACAGGTCTCCGCACACCGCTCTCGCGGCATTAGTTTATTTTCCCCATTATCAAGAGACCTTTCCCAAGTACACGCCTGATCGCCATATTTATGTACCGCAGTTATCAATCGGAGGCTTGGATGGCATGACACCGTAACTAGGATGCCATTAATGGCTATGTAGTAATGGCCATCGATCATGACTGCGAAATCACTGACCAAATCGCAGTCCAGACAACACAGGCATTGATGGAATCCACTGGAATCGTATATTCGGCATCCATATTTGGAGCATTGGCGTTACGCTGGCGCAGATCTCTTCCAAATTTTACCGCTGCCGATGACAATGCTGCCGTGTATCTTGTGGTAAATGCGATGGATGACTTTAATAGCTTTCCCGTCCCAATGCGGTTGGTCATCACACAATTTTTCAAGAAAATTTTCCGAAAAGACTTGTAAAAATGGGACTGTAAATATGTTCATGCCATGCTGTTGTTTTCCATTTTTGTTTGGCTGTTTTGTTATAAGCAGTCTTCATTAGGATTTTACGGGTTTGGAGCAAATTTAACCAAACATGCAATATACAATTTTTGCCTTTAACATACCTCTCAATCCTGCAGATAAAATACTTATAAAAAAGGGGCGCGGTAGTGGAGTGGGCAGCGTAGCTGGCTTCCACGCAGCCGACCCGGGTTCAAGGCCCGGCGGCTTACCTGAACAAGGAGCGAGCTGGCTCTCGAGAAACCCTTCCAACAGGGAAAGAGTTGGCGACGCCATATGACGTCATATGTTGGTGCGTCGAAAAGCCCCCCAAAAAAAAATATTATAACTATTATACTTATAAAACACTCATAACACTTATAAAGTACATAAATATAAAGGACTTCTCCACTAGTGAAAATGAAAAACGTTCGGAGCTTTCGGCTATATTTTATCAGCCTTCGTCAGCGAGTGGTCGGATCGATCGGTGGACATCGGAAGACAAGATACGTTGCAAAAATTATATCACAAATGCAAAAAGGATTCCAGGAAACGTGCATGATTAAGAAAAGTTACCTACCTGAAGAACATTTTAGTAACAACGCAAATTCTCATATTTTGATATTCAACGATTAAAGGTGGCTTACACAGTAAACCATAATAATGGTAGGTACTTAACACACATTATATGCTAGTATAAAAATGCTAATGGTTAGTAAAGAGCTAAAAAAGAGAATATAAGATTCATTGCAACATCATAGTTAATAAAACTAGCAACAAGTATCTAATAATAGCGGTAGGTACTTCATACATTAAATACTAGTACACGTCTCAATATTAAGTAAAAAGCTACAAAAATATATAAAAGTTAAGAAACACATCCTGCCATCCTATATATCACTAAGAATATAAATATAAAATATATAATACAAATACAATATATGTCAATCCTATAACAATAATAAAAAACTAGCTGATCACAAACATATGTTGCAGTTATCGAAAAACTATTTAGGGCTGCAGCTATGTATGATGGGAAACCACCTGTCGTGAAACCTGCTCCCAGAGTTCCGGTTGATGTTGGCGTCGTTCGGTGATGTCAGTACCGTCTCACGACGGCCAGCAGTGCGGATGTAAGCGGACTCTAGGAGCAGGCGTTGATGGTAGTTGGTGGCGTGGTCCAGGATTTGGGCTTGGTCAAAGTGAGGGGTGCAGGTCCGGTGGGTGCTGAAAGCTGAGGTGTTGGCTTTTGACCGATTGCTTCCTCTCCAGCTTTCCCTATGTTCTTTTACTCTTGTTTGCAGTTCTCGGTCGGTTTCTCCGATGTAGGTGACGGGCTCGCCATTCACTGAGCATGAACATTGTATACTGTAAATGATGTTTGAGTTCTGTTCTTTAGGTAGGTGATGTTTGGCCTTGCTGCAGAGGATGCTGGAGATGGTTCGTTGTGGTCTTGGCACCAGCTGTACGCCGATTGCCCGACTTGCACGTTTTAACTGGTAAAACGATGGCCCTGTAAAAGGTACCGAAAACCGGACTGGAAGAGACTGGTTGGGCACGGGCCTTGAGCTTGATGTCCTCAGCGGTTTTGGTGATGGTGGACTTGATTGTAGTTAGTGGGTATCCGTTCTGCTGGAACTTTTCTTTGTCGAATAACAGCTCCTTCTCTCGGTCCTTGACAGTGCTGCAGTATCTGTAGGCTCTGATGGTGTCTGCTCGAATGGCTGCTGTGAGGTACCGAGGTTCCGCGAAAGACTGGAAAGGGACGACCTGGTTGGTGGCGCAGTCCTTGCGGTACACCTTGGTGATGAATCGGTCTTCTCCTCTTTTTATATCGATGTCCAAAAATGCGAGATGTCGGTCTTTTTCCAGTTCAGATGTCACGTTTATGCTGCTCTCCTTATTGTTCAGGACTTGGACCCATGCCCTCAAAGCGTCATCATCTCCTTCGAACAGGATGAGGCAATCGTCTGCATAGCGACAAAACTTGGTGACTGTCCCATCACAGGTTGCTGCCAACTGTGCTATGTCTTCCTCCCAAGCACCCATATAGAAGTTTGCTACTAGCGGAGAATAGCTCTTGTCCATTGCTAAGCCGCTGGTCTGTCTAAACCAGCGATCTCGGCCTGCATCTTCTACCACAGCGTGACAATTATTAATAGATAACTGCAGCAAGTCTGCGACAGAGTCTGGTTTTAGGGAGGTAACGTCAATTAAAGCATCTTGGTTGGTACGTAGCAGATCACGGATGAGGTTTATGGCCGGCCCGGTGGGTACAGGGGGAAACATCGCCTCCACATCTAGCGAAACCAGACGACAGGTGTTCGCGGTGTGCTTCATATTCTCCAGCAACTCCAAAACTTGTAGAGGCGAGTTGATCGAGTTTGGTGGTCTCGGTAGGATTTTCAGGCATGATGTGAGGTGTTTTGTAAGTTCATAATCCACCGCTCGATGTGCTGGGCAGATGGGCCTCAATTTCAGGTTGGTAAGCCAAAGTACTCGTTCTTCCTCTGATGTCGGAGGACCGGCGTACTTATGTGTTTTGACGAGGCCATAGAAGGGTCCGCATCTACCGTGCGTTTGGGACAGTCGCCGGTATAACTTGTAGGCGTTTTCATCCTGCGTTTTCAGGACTCTGATGCGGTTTACACCGCGAGTAGCAGGGCCTGCAAAGGCTGTTATTAGATGGTCATTGAAGGTGTTTGCGAAGACAGTGGCAGGATCGGAGGGTAACTCTTCGTACAGCGGTGGTTTCAAACAGCGGAGCAAGGCGGCTGTGTAATCTGTGCAGTCCATCACCACTAGAGCTTTAGCCTTGTCTGCTGGAATAATCACCCTGAACTTATCTTGGGTCAATGCTTGCAGAGGTTGCGTTATGGATCTAGGTGGCTTTGGCTGTGGCTGATTAGTAGCACGACTGATAATTGTTTCGGCTTTGTTCAGGAAAGTGAATATGCTTTCTCCCGTAACACCTTGTTGGGCAGCATGCTTGGATGCCAGCTTAGACACCATCTGAGACTTCACAGCTAGCTCCAAGCCAGGTAGTCTTCCGGGTGCAGGAGAGCACTTGGAACCAAGCTGTAGGACTGCTTGCTCACTGTCACTTAGAGGCTTTTTCGTCAGGTTGATGACATTTGTTAAATTATCTCTGTGTTTGGGGGTTTAATTCCAGAATGTAAGTCCTCCGTTTTCGGACAGAAGGTGGTTGAACTTCTTACTCTTATAGTTATTATTATTAGATATAACGTTATTTTTAGATACTTGTTGCTAGTTTTATTAACTATGATGCTGCAATGAATCTTATATTCTCTTTTTTAGCTCTTTACTAACCATTAGCATTTTTATACTAGCATATAATGTGTGTTAAGTACCTACCTTTATTATGTAGTACTGTGTAAGCCACCTTTACTCGTTGAATATTAAAATATGAGAATTTGCGTTGTTACTAAAATGTTCTTCAGGTAGGTAGCTTTTCTTAATCATGCACGTTTCCTGGAATCCTTTTTGCATTTGTGATATAATTTTTGCAACGTATCTTGTCTTCCGATGTCCACCGATCGATCCGACCACTCGCTGACGAAGGCTGATAAAATATAGCCGAAAGCTCCGAACGTTTTTCATTTTCACTAGTGGAGAAGTCCTTTATATTTATGTCATTCATTCTCATCCACTTATCATGTCATTTCGAGAACTTATAAAGTACTTATACAACTTATAGAACACAAAATACTTATACAACTAAAAAAATACAAAATCTAATACTTTGACAAAATAGCTGTGATCTAGTCATTGACGGGCTGATTTTGAGGGTAAGGGAGTGAACCCGAGGCGTGGCTCTTCAGCTGACCTCGACACGGAGAGGACACATCACTCTCAGATACAGATCGTGACGAGCACGACCCCAGTGACGGCGCAGTCGCAGACAAACGCGTCGTACGCGGGCACCGGCCGCGCTGCCGCCAAATACGGCGCGGTTACGTCACACTGGCGGGGTCACGAAGGAACCCAACGACTGGATTTCATGTTAGCTGGTTTAATGAAGCATGCCGATCAGATTATGAAGCGAAAAGATGAGTTATGTGAGCTGATCTAATCCACACGTAGTACAATTATTACCGAGCGTCTGCGAGGGTCACCCTCCAACTCAGTAGAAACATTTACATACGACTCAGCCCATCACGGCCGTACAGACGCTTTTAGCGAGATTACATAGTTATGTTAGGACTTTTCCAGTAGAAAAAATGTAAAGGACTCGGAGCTTTCGGATATCTTTTACTAGTGGAGACGTCCTAACACGGAGTCTCACACGCCTCCACTAATGTCATTTCGTGTTTTTAACGAGCTTATAATTCCGCACGTAACTTTCGTGAGGAAATACAATTTGCACCATCAGGTAACTGCATCATTTCAATTTAATGTAACACGTTTTCAAGCAAGACCGTTACTTTACATACCACGGGCGTGCGTTTCCGCGAGACATTGCAACAGCCCACGAATAAGGATTTTGAGATGTTTCACTGCTGTAAAATCGCAATATTCGCAGCCGGAATGCGCGTAAGCTAAGAGGAAACGGTCTGCATTAGCGAAGAGCTGTTTGACTGAAGTTAATGTCAATTGAACCAAAAAAATCAGCATATTCAAGAAGTTCAAACGGAAACATGAAATGAGTTCTCTTATTATAGTTTTGTTAATCATTTCGGGAACATCATTTCTGAAACATGGAACCCTGGGCGGGTTCCATGTAATTTGATACGGCACTCATTTATCGCGGAAAAACTAACAGCGCGATTTCGTTGCAGAGAATAACAATACAATAACTATCTAAAAGAGCTAAAGGCAACTTTCACTTGTCATCTTGAAACGGAAGCGTATTGCCAATAAAGACGTTTTACTGTTATACAATAGAGCCTAGAATTGTACTGCCACTGGAGCCTCTTCAAGTACACGTTTATTTCTCACAGGAGACATCAACAGGCACTTTTGCTTCATAGGTAAAAATGTGAGATATCAACAGCACAATACATCAGGGATTTGGGACCCCATCCCATAAAACAACGCGATAAATCTAAGGTGCAGACATCGATACCTATAGAGTTGATAACTCAGTGTTGCGTACACTCGATTGCCCAAGCACGAACCCAAGGTGACACGAACCGATCTGCGGGGCAACATGTGGTATTGGCTAGTATATTTTGCTGAGTCAGTGACACGACTAAAAACTAGTCAAGAGGTTTTATTCAGACAAACCCCGTTGATCACCCGCGACTCTAGTAAGAAGCTTTGGTGGAGTATGACAGGGCAGGGTGCAGAGCGCATTCCTGCACCAATGTGCCGGAGTATGAACGCCACACAAGCAGCTTGGGTATTCGGTAAGATCAACGAGAAAATACCAGCTCAAAGGAAGTGTTTCTTACAAATGTTGCGGTAAATGGTGTTTGACTGGGACATATGTTCTTGTAAAAGTTATTTAAGACACCAGTCGTATTTCGGTTATATTTTGGTATCATGCCGATCATTTCTTGCAAATCAGACACATTTTAGCACATCTGCTATAAGCAAGCTCTCTCGTTTCCAACGAACATGTCGTCACATCAGGGGATCCCTTATTGTGGGAGCAGATAAGAGTCTGTCGCACGGGTCGGTGGCTGGCCACTAGATGCCACGTGATCTCGGGGTGCCAGATTGAGGGGTCAGGCAAATGGAGAGCTGGTCAATCACTTGTTTATGGGGATGGTCCAGGCCCTCATGCGAAAATCCGAGAGCTTTTGGTGTCAGACATTTTTTCAGAAAATACCTACTGGCCTTGAAAAATACCCAAGATAAAGGATGTAAGGAAACGTAACGAATGCGCTAGTATTGCCTTGTTCTTGGTTATGACAATTATGACTCACGTGTTTCAATCCTCGTCTTGGGTAATTTTTGACAAAGCACCTGGTGCCAAAAGCTCTCGGATTTTCGCGAGAGGGCCTGGACCATCCCCTATATCTTCCGTGCGTGGAAGCTTAACTCTACGAGTCGATGTTTTCAAGAGGCAAAAAATAGGACTGAACATTGTCATCTCATTCAAATTCTTTGCAAGACCTCAATTAACAAGAGGAAAATAGGCCGTGAATGCGGTTTCACTGGGCGCTGTGGATATGCAGCGCTCACATTTCTCTTTAGGGATCAAGTCGGAATTATTGTAAGTTCGTAAAATGAAACCATCAAATGAAAACATAGAAGGTAGGTTTTGGAGTGCTGAGGCGAGGTGCATGATTATAAGTTGACCAGGTGTATGCTGGCCTGTCTCCTCGGATTCCAGGATGTAAAATACACTTAGATTATATATTCTGGCACGGCCAATCATCAGAATCAGGTAGGTCGAATAACAAATTATCAGTCATAGTGTAGCCAGGCCTCGAACATAGATCCGAATACAGGCCACTCTTCGAGATCTGGCTTTACTATGACTGAGAATTTGTGATTTGACCTACCTGATTGTGATGAAGGGCTATGCCCAAATATGTAATCTAAGTGTATTTTACATCCAGGATTAGAGGAGACAGACAGTATACACCGTGTCAACAGAAAATATAAAAGCGGTAACAAGACAATGCTGTAGCAATGCTTAGAACTTCTATATTTTTCAAAGTAAATGCAGCTTTTAAACTTGTGCTGGCGGCATATTTTCCTAAAAAAGAAATACGGGTCATTTTATGAACTGCAATTTGGCATTAAGCATGGAACGAAGCGCATTGACGTGAACCTAACTGTATCGCACCGAACGAGGCAGCACACCTCACCACATCATGAATGACGGTGCGACTGTGTGAATGTGTTGTGAGTGGAAAGGCACTACACCACGCCCCGCCCGGCAGCACAGAGCGACGGGCGGGCTCCGGCTTACCGCTTTGTGGACCCAGCCACAGTTCATAACATAACCCACAGCGGATCAAGGACAAATGCGCGCTTCACTCCACTGAACTGAGCGATGTCTACATCACGACAAGAGAAAAACGCAAAACTGAACTACGCTAAAGACTTCTGTTTCGCAACGTTCGCTCGAAGCTGGTGCCCTCGTTAATGAGGGGCTGAGTGCGCCTCTGACCGGACATGCAAACGGAAGTGGTGTGTGGAGGGTAATTCCAGCGGCAAATATTTGCTGCCAACTCCATCACGTTATGAGACAGTGCATTTTTCCCGTGGGCGTCCCTGCATGGGCCTGTGATTACGTGGGATTGGGTGTGGGGTGAATTTTGGAAGACCACCGCAGAGTTTTCGGCGCTCGGATCATGGCGTGCAGTATCGTTCACCCAAAGCGTGAGACGTTAGACAATAATGCCCAGCCACTCCGCTGGCCCACGCCACTAGCATGTCGTGTTTTGCTTGAGTTTTCTGCCACCAGAGAGCATATGGAACTGGCTTCTTCTTCATATTAGCCATTTTTTATTCAAATAAAAAAGTTAGCCCGAACAGCTATGGGGCATTCATATGGTTTGAAACTATCTATGACGTCGTCAAAAACGAGGTACCCAAGCCACGACATTTTGCCGTTTCACAGCGACGCATACATGAATCTCTCAACGATTTCCATGTGAGCTTCATGACAGCTTTCTTCATAGAAAAGTCATGGAAAAGTCTTCATGACTTTAACCAAAGCCAAAAAGCAGCCACGGGGCTTGAATTTGGCTAAACTGACTCATCTTTGGTGCGAACGGCCGTTCGGACTCTATTTACTTCGACTTCTATTTCCAGCTGGCGCGTATGCACCTGGCTGGTAATTGCACAAACCTCACGTGACCTCATTTTTCTTAAGGGCCTGCTAAGCAAGGCCTTTCGGTGTACCGAACAATGCCTGACTTCCTCCTCAGCTGCTAATTTTCCTGGACGCCCAGTGTGATGCAGTGGTGAGTCGAGGATTCTTGTGGCACGGGCAGCATGCAGTGAAGAGTGTAAGATGATAGTGGCGCCAATCGTCTAACAGTGAAGGCATTAGTTCAGGGGCAAACACGAAATTGTACCTTGAAAGAAGATACAATCAACAGACGGAGGGAAGTGCTTGAGACTACGATTTTGCTGTTTCGAGCAGGTTCATCCCGAAACAGTACAGAAGCTTTGCCAATTCTTCTGCCAATATTAGAAAAATCAGTACCTGGAGTCGCTCTTTTTCAGTCCCAAGAACTGAGACATGAATGTCCCTTGTAGCCCCCGTCCCTAAGCCGGCGGGGAGGTAGGATCATGATCCAGGATGTAGTGGGTCGGCGGAGCGTGCAGTCCACCTGTTCCTGTCATCGTTGCACCGCTCCCGACACCGCCTCACGTGAACCGTGTCCTTAACGGTGACTCTGCAAAACACGACCTTGCAAAAACCACGCAGCAACGGAAGGCTTACTATCTACCACAGAACATCGGGACAATCTTCGTGTTGGACATAGCAGCAGTTGCGTGAGTTACAACTCGAGTGGCATATAACAAGGAACATTCCAAAGAAGTTCCAAAGCTGACCGTTTTTGGGGTGTTTTCACAAAGGCGGCGCGTTTGAAGGTCGGAGCGCGGCCGGATGTAGCGTTAACGCCCAATCCGCGTACCGGACGGCAAAGCAGCATCCCAAGAGGACAGAACAATGGCGGCAGGACCGCACGCCGAGGAAAGACTCGGCATGTTTCAAGTCCTGGGTGCAGCTTGCCGTATTTCATTTCAACGTAAAGCCTGCTCGGTACACTCGCCAGCGCAAAGATTTTTCATCAGTGTGCCAAACACGTAGAGAAGTGTGCCAAACACACGTAGAGTACCTGCTCACACATTTACTTTGTATTCAGGTCCTAAAATTTTCTGTTGGATGACTCCAAAAAGTATTGGCAGGTGAAACACCTGTTTCCGGGGTTATTCGGAATTAGGGCAACGCAGTTACCAAAAAGTATTAGTTCTAGGCTGGATGACAAATCTGGATCAGTGATTCAACAATGGGCGAAGTCTGGCACGTCACGGCCGCTAATCTCGTATGCTGGCAATAAGACACAGGGCTATGTCGGTCCAAAACATAGCAGCCCTGCATGTGGATATGCATGTCTTCAACTTTCGCTCGTAAAGCGAGCCCGTTGTCATGAGTGACCCGTCTTGCAACCCATGTTCGAACTTTATGACAGTTATGAAAAACCGTGTTCTATTGCAACCTCATGGACCTCGCATACTGAGTGAGAGCTCGGATCATCCGATTGCTGAAGTTGCCAGCTGTCGTGTTCGGATCATTTGGAAGACAGCTGCCGTGTTCGGATCCTCACGCTGCCAGCTACCGTATTCGGATCCTCCGCAGCCTGCTACCGTGTTCGGATCCTCCGCAGCTGCTCGGATAGTCGGATGATTCGATAGACCGTGTTCGGATAGTCATTGCCAGCTGCCGTATTCTAATCGTAAGCTGCCGCTACGTGTTCGGATCATTTGGAGACGCTGCCGTGTTCGGATCCTCCCCGTGTTCGGATCCTCACGCAGCCTGCTACCGTGTTCGGATAGTCCAATTGCCAGCTGCCGTATTCTAATCGTCAAGCTGCCAGCTAGGTGTTCGGATCGTCAAGCTGCCGTGTTTGGATGTCCAGCTGTCACGTTCGGATCGTTGGGCTGGCGAAGCTGCCAGCTACCGTCAGCGGAGGATGGGTGGCGTCAGGTTCTGGTTAGTCAATGGCAGGCTATGTGAGGTCACAGCATCCATAACCCTGTGCACCAGACCGTGTAGTCAACGAGTGATGCATTATTTCTGAGCTTTCCACGATTGCCAGGTGGGCATCTATTACAGTCGGTATTGGTATATTGTTGTAAATCTGTGACCAGAACCAAAGCGGTCCTTTTCAGATTGCAATTATTTGTGTACGACGGCTTTGAATGCCCGCTTGGAAGATATCGTCCTGTTACACGAAACCCTCCCTTCCACTAACTGGTCGGGGGCCATCTAGATCCATATCTAGCCAACTCATTAAGGCTATAATTCAGGAGGCGTTTAAGCCGAGAGGATCAGAGATCCTTGTCGACAGGGATAATCAGTCTGGGCTTCTGCTCCTGCGAGACATGAAAAATCACCGCTTGGCCGGGCAATGCCCTGCGCCAACCCCGACAGCCCCGGGATACACCCATGCACGGAAGCGGCCATTCGAACGGGAACCACCATAGCAGACTGATGAGTTAGTAATCGCACCGTGCCTTTGAGCTCACGGGACCCACCTGCCACCTGGCGGCTGCGGGCTGGAAGACTTCAGAATCGGCAGCTCCAGAGAAGATATCGGTTTCGCTTCCGAAAGGCAACGGGATCAAGACTCGAACGCACCAGGCGGTCCAGAGTTATGACGGTTACGACAGCTCAGTTAGATCGAAACGTTAATTACGATTGACTCAGAGCGTGACAGATCGAATGCGGATCCGTTGGATCCCGAGATCCATCGGGAGAGTTCGTTACTTTATGGTTCAACAGATTTGTGTCACAGAAACACGAGCTTTCATAACGTGAAAGATGTTCTGTGATAAAGCAGAGGACATCAATCAACCAGGAATCATCAGGAGGCCCATCAATCAGCAGGGAACATGATGGAATAATCAGTACACAGCAGGCATGCTTTTTGGTTACCAGATGGGTTGCGCCAACCTCTTCGTCAATTGCCGAAGACAGATCTACCAAACACCACCGTTTCGAAACAGCACATCCACCAATGTCGCGTTTTCTCTTATTTACCAAATCGGAAGCTCCGTAAAACACGCCTCCAACCAGAGAAAACTTCCGTATAAGGCACACTCGTCTGGCCATCTCCAAATAAGAAACATTTCCTATTTGATCTACAGTAATTTGTTTGAGGTACAGCCACAGCTACCGCTTTCGCCTACCTTCTCCTTACTAGCCCAAGGCTAAAACTGGAGACAAAATTCTCGATCACCGGCCTGTACACACAAAGATATACCTAGTTTCTTTCAACAGAGTTCAAACTGGAAACTTCTTTACACTTTTCGAGAAAGAGGGATGGCAACCAAAGACTTATCCCTTGTTAAATTGCTGATTATTTTTTAGATGGAGGATATCTCTACCGGATCTGAACTAGTGGCTGAGTGGGAGGAGGGGAAAAATTATGGGGGCCGAGAGCGATGGAAATGGAGAGGGTGCCTCCCAGCACCTGTCGAACCAGGCGACATCCCTCCAAAATTATCCGAATCGACCTACGTTCTTATCTTTTCTCCCTGTTAGCTGTTTTAATTTACATACATGCTTTAAATGTTAGTGTCGGTGGAAGACATCGTTAGTAATCGCAAACAATAGTGTTCCTAAAGGCACTTTATGTGCATAGATCCTCCCCCCGTTCATCCCCCATTTTGACCAGGCTGGAGCACGTCCCTCCAGTAAAGATCACGCTCCTGGCAACATAGCCCAAAACTGTATCTTTCTTGAATGAGAAAAAATCGGAGGGTAAGGGGGAAATTTCTTTCCTCCGGGAAGCATGATGGGATTAATGCTATTTCTTTACTATCAACGCTCCTAACTTCCATAAAAACCCTGTACGCTATTGGCGGGACACGGCGCCAGTCATCATTCAGCACAACCCGCGATGAAGTTCACACACCCGGCACGCTGTTGGGGTGCAGGGCGCTGCAGCCGCAGCCGCCGGAACAGTGGCGGCTGCCTCCGATCGTTGTGCCACTTCAGTCCATGTCCTGTTCCCGATACCGAGCTGGGCAGACAGTCGGCTGGGCGCCCGCCGCGCCGCGCTCGTGCGGAGAAAACAGCAACCAGCCGGGCGCTCACCTGGTTCCCGATCAGCGCCGAAGGGTTGGACCAGTGTGCACCGGCTGTTTCTGGGGAAGCTGCTTTATTTCCATGCCTTTGAACATATTAATTTATCCCTAATATTCACTTTTCCAACTAATTTACCTAGTTTACATTTACCCATATCCACTGTTTGTCAGACAGGATCGTGGGGCCCTTTCACCGGCGTGAATTCACTTTTTTAATACATATTTTGCAACGAAAATGGTACGATTTTGGCCCGAGTCTTACTGCAGTCTGAGATGTGTTGCTACCTGTGGGTTTGTCTTTCCCGCCACCAGGCGGTTCCGAGGCGAGCACCAGACCAGCTGTTTACACCACCAGTCTGGGCCGGCACCATCGTGGCCCAGGCCATAACTTTTGCGGAGCCACGGCCAGTAATTGGTAGCTGATTGCTCGTGCGGCACAGGTGAGGCTCCAACGACTTCGGGTTCCGTCACCAGGGGGTGAGCGGTTCCCACACCGGCGGATGTCTGCTGGAGAATGATGTGTCGCCAGCGTGCGTCAATCCAAAATGTGGAGAGTTACAGCAGGAACGACAAAAATCTGGTCGATGTGAGGCCCATGCATGGGCTAGGCATCAGCAGTCTGATCGCCTCGTGCATGGTGGACTTCTGGCAGCAGTCACGAGCAACGAACATGCGTCGAAATTGGGAGATATAAATTAGAGATACCGGTGGGCAAGTGTGATCATGATTTGATCCTGCACAAAAAAACCAGGTTAAATACGGTAAAATTTTGAGGACATGACAAGATTTGACCCCTCTATCCGCCCCAAATCTGCAGCTAGTGTATGAAGGTGACGACAGGTTTTACAGCCAATAAATCTAACCTGAAACCGTTCAAACTTTACACATTCTTCAAGAACTAGCCTGAAGCATGGGTTGACTAACTAAGTATCCTTCAGGCAATCAGAGGTCTAGTTTCGTCATTGTTTCACGTTGTCCGCTATATTCGGTTATAAAACCTAGGCCCACGGATAAAACCCGGACCAAAGATATTCAAGTTTCTCACTACATTTAACGTTTAGAGTGTTTTCCTTTCGGGTGATACCAGACAGATGGCCGGTGTGCTGAGTACCTACTTCTCCACGCGGGAGGGTCCGAGTCACGATAGTTCTGCGCACGTGAGCAGGATCGTAAAGATGACCTCTGCGGCTGAAGGACTGCTCTCAAGGACTTCACCGCTGGCTGACAAATCAGCTGTTTTCCATCTGAATACGAGAGGAACGTCTTTGGCACCGCCACGGTCCGCTCGCACTCACAATGTGTAGCAGGGAGACGTAGGCATAGACGGTAACTGGTTGTGTCTTAAAAGAAGCCCTTATAAACGAGCACCGGTCCGAGGACAACACGAACGCTCACATTTAGGCGATTCATTCTTTGGCGTTTAATGAAGCTTTTCTATCAAGAGTGAGATCTCAGGTTAGGCTCTGTCGCAAGCGTAGGTAATTTATGTTTACGATCGTGTTTTTGTCATAGATCTTCTGCGGTCAATACCCAGCAAACAGGCTGAGTGAAAACCTCCCGCTGGGTGGTTGTAGCCACTTATATCATCACTCATTAATCACTAGTTCAAGCCGGGATAAGATCACCTTGCTCCTGTGTTTGGCACCCAGGAATTTCGTGGTGGCAAACTTGTATGTCTGACTGAAGACTGCCACTTTCGGCACTTTGGGTGAATCTACAAACCTCCTAAAGAAGCTGCCGTAATACTTTGCGTCTTCAAATTTGGAAGGTAAAATTTATCAATTACATTAAGTCCCAATGCTATCATGAACTGTTTTTCTATAGCACCAAAACTATTCTGTTTGGTCCATCTGCATCTGATATTAAAAGCACAACTGGGATCTAATGAACAAAGATAATCAGGTTCAATTACAGTAAAGACCAACAGTGTATGCTTTGAATGAAAACAAATAAATTAGGTGAAATGACAAGACTGAAACTGCCTGGTGGGGGCTTCTGCTCACCTACTTCAGTAACAAACAAAACCGTGAGAAGCAGAAAACTTTAAAAAATATATATCAACCAGGCGATACGGATATGGTCCATAAATGTCAATAAAAGATTAGAAGCCAGTAGGTCTCAAACTCACGACAAAAGCAAATACACAAGGCCGCACGAGTTAATTTACTCGTGATTCATAGTTCTCAACGTGGAACGACTGGAATGATTACCTGAACCCTATAATAATTTTGGCTTATCGACGCACCAACTGCCGGTCATATGGCGTCGCCAACTCTTTCCTGTTAGGGTTTTCGGAGCCCTTGCTCCTTGTTCGAAGCCGGGCCTTGAACCCGGGTCTGCTGCGTGGAAGCCGCTCCTGACCACCCCCCCTACCTGAACCCTATCGGGGGGAACGGATGATGATGATTAGAGTTTTAGGGCACTGCAGCTGGTACCCCCAATTATCTCACACACACACCGATGTTTTGGTTTGTACCATACCCCTCTCTAAAAACCATGCGTTTTTCAACCTCACTCTCTAACAGCATAATCTAACAATATGGGGAGACCAACATGGACATTACAAAGGGTCCCTACCATCACTACTCACGTGCGACTCATTATTTATAGATGGATGAAGCGGATTAAAATTTGACCACAGACACACTAAATAACCTTTTACGTGGGAGATCATAAATGTTTCACTTTTTCGCAAGTTTAAAGACAAGCAAAGCAAACGCAAGAACAAGATGAACCCAAAGTTAGGGAATGACTCGGGAATGACTGGGAATATTTTAAACAAGTCACTAAAGATGAGACTTCGGTTGACTTGAGCAATAATGGCTAATCAATTTTGATCGCTGGTCAGAGACACTCCCCCCCAAAAAAAGCACGCTAGCAAAGGAGGCGCCATCAGGAGGCAGGGCGATGCAACTGTCCCCATCGTTGCAATGAGAAAACACTCATCCTGTGGCGTTGACTGAAAATAAAAGTGTTGAGCAGTGTTTTCTTCCCCGCGAATCCTGACGCCCCATCCCCACTGCAATAGCATAGGCAGATCCAGGGGAAGGGGAAAAGGGGAAGCCACCCCCTGGTCCATATGGCGCCCCCCAGGGAAGGTGCCCCCCCCGATTGGCAATCCTGGATCCGCCTGTGCACTTAAGCATGTATCTATGTTTAAGTATAGAACATAACCTTGGCTCATTAACTCGATACATTTGCTCATTAACAGAGAACACAAGGTCAAACTGTTTTAAAAGGTGAAACAATCCGAGACTGAGTTCCCTGAGGCAAACTGGCGTTCAGCGGCTTGACTGTCATAAGGCATGGAAAATGGACCCAATTACCAGGTTCTATTCAATGGTGTTCCTACAACAAAGCAGGTAAGCAGATGAACGATCTGTTCGTAAGACTTCCTGTCTCCTCGAGTTAATTAAAGTGAAAGCAGTGCCGTGGTAAAGGCACAATACACGACGGCGGCCATCTCCAGCCCTCAGACCTCCGGAAAAGAGCATTGTAGAGAGCAGTCGAGCAGTTAAAACCGAGAGCACTCAAGCGGGAGAAAGCCCGGGTACCGCCAGCTCAGAGCGACGCTACTAGCGCAGCGAGCTAGCGAAGGACATAACTCTGCCCGTCGGAATACAGTACGGACTCGTCTGATATGAGCCCAGACTGAATGATTACTTTATTTATATCCCAAAGTTTTCTAATGGGTGAAGGCATCTGATGGTTGTAGTGGTAAAAGCCTGGACAGTTCCGAAACGCTCCCCCAATTATGAACGTGCCCACGTTCGTCGGATCTTCCACTTGCACAACTGATCCGGCGAAAACCTCCCACAATATATATATATATATATATATATATATATATATATATATATATATATATATATATATATATATATATATATATATATATATATATATATGGAACGGAGAGGGACTGAAAAATCCGGGGACATTTGAGATAAATTCCCATAGCCGACAGTCTCCGTCGCGTGAAATGTCGATAGCTTTGCGAAAATTATATGTAACTCAGGGTCAAGCCGGTGGGAAGGACCACCTATGAAGGCCTATCTGACTCAGATACCTTAACTTAAAAGTACGTTCAGAGGGATCTTTACGCCCACGTGACGTCCATGGGCGTGGAAGAATTCCTTCATATTGGGTCGTGCGTCAAAATGCTGCTAATGGCACTGCTCGCTTACGAATTTGTGGAATACACAGCAATCGTTTACCCAAATGCAATAAATATGCATTTCGTCTCGATTATGGGTCTCTTTTGCAAAAATTTGGATATTTAATCGTTTAATTTCCCATGTTATATGCTACGAGGTGTGACTCACATCCGGTCGTCGCACTTGCTGTTGGGGCTGTATCTGACTGGCATCTGAATTAAGCTCTATAGAAGGTATACGTGCGTATCATTCCGAAGAATGGGACAATATCCTCGGAAAAGAAAGCAATGTATGTACAGAGTTCAGTACACTTCTGTAATCAACGAACAATATGAGGCAATGGGATTGGTGGCAATACCAGCCGCTTTGTCAGATAGTTGTCCGCGGCGGTGAAGTGTTCTCGAAGAACAGTTACCACATATTTCAGGTGGATGTGAACCCACGCAGAACATGAGCGCTGCCATTGGAGCCACAGCTCCAGAGAATATCCAAAAGACAGTAGTACCATCGTCAAGTTCTATTCTATGTAGAAAATATCTGGTCGTGTTCTCTGGCTTTACTGCAATATGCATACCAAATTTTCTTGACTTTAATACAGGTTTGGCATCTTTGATAAAAGCGATGAGCAGGGACAGAAACTCCCTCAGTGTCCTGTCACAGAGGCAAGCACAAAGACAATATTGACTGAGATGGCGCCTGTGCCAGGCACTCACGCCTTGCTGCCTGCGCCTGTCACTGCTCGTCAGTGGTAACACCCACCACATTTGTCATCTGCGCTGCTCACCGCCGCTTCCCGCGAGCCTCCAACGGTCACCCCGCCAGAGCAGCCTGATGGGATAACGGGAAGCAGCAGCAGCCGCTATGGGGGCGTCCGGACAACCTGTGATCACTCGGTGGGGTTCCACATACAATGTGTTCACTCCTGATGTTACCATCCCATTCCCTTCCGTCAGCTCTCTTCCGTTCTCCCTGAGCAGCTGTATGTAGCACCTTTCCGTCTTTTTGTCCCTCCCTCTACTTTGTGCCTTTCTTTCGACCCTGCCTTAGCTTTTATCTCCACATAAATCAGGATTACTATCGTGCTAATACTCCTCACCATACCCCACGCACGATTACAGTCGGAACATAAGTCTCTCACCTCCTCATCTATGCACCACGGTATACGCATGTCACCATCCTGCTTCTTATCCCGACTTCAGAACAGCATAGCATCTGGCAACTCCGTTGTCATCTCCACCGTTACCTGCCCAGCTCCGACTAGCCAACCACAGGCTTGAGTGCGGTCAGCCTCATCAGGGTGCGGCTGGGTTCCCAGTCCGTTGATGACAACCTCGAGTGAAGACAACTCAAACCCTAGCATTTCGTGTCCCGCGAGCACATGCGTGGAACGATGAAGGCGCGGGTCCATTCGGAGGCTCACTTTCTCACTGTGATTTGCCTAATGACCGCTAATGATATTGATGATATTGGTACGCTCTGGTTCTCTCCCATGTACTGCTCCGCTCATTTCCCTAGCTTTTGCTAGTGATGATAAAAGAGGTGTTGGCCGGCCCCGCTCTTACAGACTAGAAGAGGAGAGCCCTGCCCGGAGGCGCAGTAGTAGTAACTTTATCTTTATTCCAAAACACAAGACAACTTCGGGGAATGGCTCCCGTTGAGTAATCAAATGACCAGACCAAACTAACTTACCCTACCAGAATAGGGTCCTTATCCTCATTATTCCCATACAGCAAGATTTCGTACAAAAATACTGGGCAGCAAAGTAAGAGCCCTTTTGTTCTAAAAGGAACTGCACCCCTGATGGCAGCCGCTCCTCCCTGTCGGAAATCCTGGAACCGCCCCTGGCCATGGAAGTGTTAAATAGGAAACCTTATGGAATCTGTAACTCAGAAAGTAAGCGCAGCGTAACTGACTCCCAACGGGCGTTTACTACCAGCCTCAAAAGTGAATCGTGACAGCCATTCCCTCTCAGACATCTACCCCAATAAACAACGGTTACACAAAGCAACAAAGAACTGCCGCATTATCGCATTCCTGCAACAGCCGTCAGGAGCGGTACTCACCAAGTAGGGCAGGTGGTTGACCAGGTGGCAGAGCGTGGTGGTGAGCGCCACGGTGGGCCAGCGGAAGTCGCTGAGACGCCGCACCGCGCGTCTTCGCCTCCTATTGACCGGGTGAGGGAGGGTGGCGATGCCGGAGGCAGCCAGGGTGTTGTTGGCGGAGAGCGCGCCGTAGCGGGGCGCCGCGCCTCCGGAGCCCGAGCTGGTGGATGTGTCCGACGCGGTGTGGTTGAGCGGGTTGAGGTCCGAGTGGGCGTGTCGTAGCCGTGGTCGCAGGCACAGCAGGATCTGGACGGTCAGCATCGACCCGCCAGCGACTAACGCCAACAGCACGTGCAGAGACATCAGAAACACGGCGAACTTCGTGTTGATGTGGTACGGGAGGAAGCTACAGGTGGTGTGTTCAGTATCGGCTTCTTCGTCACCAGCAGTCCCTCCCGCTGAGAAGAGTGCCGCCGTGCCCACCAGCACGGCCACCGTGGCCAGCACGCCGATGTGATATCGGATCTGGTTCCGCCGCACCGAGTAGCGGTACTTGTAGGGCCACTGTGCTGTCAGTACCCGATCCGCCGCCATTGAAGCTACAGTGGATGCCTGAAGAGTCCGGACGGCCGTCCAGGCCCAGGCGAACGCGGCGCAGGCGGGCGCCGCGTCCGGCCGCATCAGCCGCAGCAGGGAGAAACCGAGCGCCAGCAAGGCGGCCACCAGCTGCTGCGCCACCACCGCCACCAGGAACAGGTCGACGGTGCGCCAGCGCCCTCTGGCGGCGTGCAGCAGAGTCAGCACGGCCACCGCCAGGGTGATCTGCAGAGGGGCGGCGGCGGCGGCAGCCACCCAGCCATAGAGCTCCAGCGGCTCCATGGTGCTGCCGGCGGCGGTGCCGCAGCGCGAGCCGGCCGGTCACCGCCGGGATTCACCGCAGAGGCGTCATCACGGCCACCTGAAAAATCAGGAGTGATTAGGATACCACACACACTCACTAAAACACTTTGATTTTGCGTGATACGAAACGGGGATGAGCGATGTTAGCGGGCTGGGCTTCCACGCTTCTGACTCGGGTTCAAACTCCGGGCGGTAATACTGATCAAGAACTTTATAATCTCCAATATACTCTTCCAATAGGGTGAGAGTTGGCGACACCATATTAACTCAGCTGTAAGAGCGCTGTTAAGCCCCTATTCGAGCCTAGGGGCTTGATGTGAAACTATGGCCAGTGAGACTAGAATTGGGTGACCAGTAGGTCGGAGAATACAAGCGATACTTCACAGATTCTTGATGGATATCACATTCGGTGCTGCCACTGTTCTAGAAATGTTTCAGTTTCAACGTAGGCTTAGTGCTACCATTTCACTATTACTCTTTATTGACCGCATGAATTAGTTTTCTGCTTCCCAGCAAACTTCATATGTTCCTTTCTCTGTTATGGTTCGTATATGATTGTTCACTATAAATCACGAGAGAAATGCCTCAAAGCACGTGCGAGATTCCACACAAAACAGAAGTAACTATCGGATCGTTGAAAATGGGCTCCCACACTCTCACACCTCAGTACTTCTGCCGCCACATTCCACTCGGTGCAGCTGTTGGAAAACAGGTTCAACCAAACGTGAAACCCCTCATAAAGTGACAACAGACCGATCATTTCCATGTCAGAACGCCACGCTGTCCTAGCCCCGTGTAAAGGTGAAAAACGCCAACACTGACGTCACTATCGTCAGCTATACAGGACGGTAAATTGAAACAATCAGTGTGAGCTACCCATAGTCGTCCGTAATCAATCATGGCGCAAGCGACATTTCGACACAACCATTTGCACTTCATATCACATCCCGCGACTCCGTAACAACCGGAAATGGAGCCGAGATTGCCTCCAATCGACATACTGTTCCTCCGGTTGCTGTCATTCAGAGCCAGCCTCGACTTTCATCCGCTTAGACTGAGCTTAGACTTCTGACGAAAGAACGGTGGTGTGTCCTAGTCTCCTAGTAGCGAGACAGGACTGAAAGGTATGCAGCCGACAAGATGGCTCGTACCTATCTCCATTTCAGGCTGAGGTAAAGGCAGGGATGTTGAAGCATTGATGCTTATGTACGTTGCCTATTGTTGGGAAGCATACAGTGCTCTTAAATTCCTCTTTTTTTAATTTTCCCTCTTCCAAAGACAACGATTTTTTGTGATACACATGAAAAAACCATCTTTGAAGAGGAAAACTTCCACGGGCGAGAGCTCTTGATGGACAGGTGTGCATTTGCTAATCTATATTGTAAGAATTGTATTGACTTTAATACGAACGATACAGTCGGTGTCTAATTAGACGTTTGCTTCTGCTTCTATATGTTTCTGGAGTTCATGGGGGTAACTATGCAACTGGAAGATCAAATAGCAATGGGAATTTAATCATATTCGGATACAAGCCATGTACATCACCTCCCTTGTCTACAGCGGCAAAAAGCTGCGACATAACGCGCAGAGATAGTAAGACAAAGGCCAACCGTCACCCACCACCCGTTACTGCCACCCGTCCAGAACGAGTTAGCACGAAGCTCCTTGAGAATTGGCTTCCAGCAAAAGCGAAATCAACATTGGTGGTATACCATACGCATTGATGACTGACCAGAAATTCAGCCTTGGTGGAAAGAGAAACGGCTCAAAACGGCGGTAGGAAAAAGAAAAATGCATCCTTGTTGTCTTACGTTTTGAACACAGCAGCCAAATAGTCTTCTCATAAGGTTGTTTTTGGACTTGCAGAACGAAATCCCTTCCAATGAGCATTCCTTTGCATTCGCCTTGCGGTTTCGTAATATTCAAACTGCTGAGGTCATATGGTGACAGTGTCTCTCACCCTGTTCGAAGGGTGCATTGCAGATCAGGAAGTCCGTGCTCAATATCATCGACCGGGGTTTGAGCCTGGTTCCGCGGCGCGGAATCCCACCTTTTCTCCACTGCAGCACCCATGCTCTCCCGTGGCGTTCAAATGTGCACCTTTAGCAAGCAATAGGACATGCGCAACCTTCTGTCTGTCTGTCCTGGGTGATTTTCCGGCCAATGACCTCGTCACACAAGCGCCATCACCACCTTCTCCAGTTGATTCACGCCGTGGTGTCGCGTTGCTCTAATTGCTGCTCGTATCGCGTGAGGGTGCCAGGCATCGCGTGATCGCACGCAACATCACATTATCTCAGCCGCTCGGCGACTAAATAGCCCGCAGATCTGATCTGCCCACTAGAGATGTCAAACATAACCGTCCGGCTTCCAAATTCAACCTGTGTACCGAGCGATCTTGAATGGCTTTCGTAGAAATTCAGTCATATAACACCTATCTTTGCAAGTCGTTCGAATATGCGGGAATTTCACTTGAACGTTTTAGAAACGGACCATGCCGGTCCACTATTTTTTGGGGTCAGTAATCGGTACTCTCTCGTCACTTGGGCCAACAGTACAAATGGAGCCACCGCACGACGCTCACTCGCACGCACACAGAGAGCGTCCTCAGGGCCCACTCCCACAGCCGAACTGTCTGACACTGCCTGTGAAATGAACTGCTTGGAAATGACCAGCATCGGCTGTCCAGCCCGGTGGAGGGTAGGATTAGACATGAAGAGATCAAACCCTCATTGGCTCAGATTGTTTTTCTGTTTTTGCGAAATTGTTAAGTGGAGCCGATTTGTTCACACGTTTATTCCGCTCACATAATGTTGCTGCAATCAAGCAATGACAGACATTTTCAAAATGAAATATAGCTTTCTACTAGGTGAAATCCCTTTCCATTGGTAGCAGTGTTGGGTAAGCGGAAAGGCAATAATAGGTAATTGTTGGGGTTTAACGACACACCAACTGCCAGGGTTATACGGAGTCGCCAACTTTTACCCTGTTGGGAGGGATTTGGGAGATCAGACCGAATTATTCAGAGATTCCGCCAGGACTTGAACCCGGGACCAGTGACTTAAGAGATTTTGATGTTATGCAATAAGAAACCCGTCCTCTCGGCGGAGAGTTATGTATGTATGTACATACTTCCAGCTTTTAAACCTGAATGCCCAGATTTCCCTTAGAGCCTAGATGACCTTTGACGTAAGTCCAAGAGTTGGCGCAAGCTGGTTTTGTGTAATAAGCTAGCTCGTCCTGCGCAAGATGGAAGAGAAAATGAAAGGCGAATGAGAGCAATTTGGCCTGAAACCGGGCATTCGAGATGAAAAACAAATGAAAACTGTCGATATATATCCACACAAAACAATCTTCGGTTTCGTATCGTCAACGCGTGCAGCCATCTTCCTCACTGGGTCTCTTTGTCAGTGCGTGTGTGTGAGTCAGATCCTTAGAGTAATCATCTCCCAGCCACAAGCTGTACGCCCCTGGGCAGAGGGATCCGTCAGAAAGTGAGTGACGACCTGTCGATTGGCCGGCAGCAGCAATAGCCGACGGCGGCTGGAGCAGAGGCTTCTGCCGAGACAAGGACATCACCGGCTGAAGGTCGCCGAGCGCGCCTGGGATAACATCGAGCATTGTCCTTCACCGTGACTCCAGCCCCCGGCGCGGAACAGCCGAGTCCCGTGTTAATTAGCCGCATTAGGAGAGATAGCTTCAAGGATGAGATGCGACGAAAGCAAATTTACTGCGATGGTCCAGACACAAAGCTGGCTTGAACATAAAGTACACGCATCGTGAATGATACCGAAATGAGGCGATAAGAATCGTTTTTCTCTGGGAAAAGAAGCCAATTTTCAGTGAATACAGCCTATTTCCCCGAGACTATTTCTGAGGCCGAATAATTTTGTGATCTTAATCGCGTGGAATAAACATTCACAGAGCATAACCAGTGTTTTTCTCATGGTTTTTTATTGAATATCAGCACTGCATCTACCCAACAAAGTCGCATATACACTCGTTTTTTCAAGCGCTTCCTTTGCCCTGACCCTTCAGTGCAACTCTGAGGAGGACAGTACTTAAGATCCTTGAGAAGCCGGCACTCTCAAAGAAAATTTCAAAGTAAAAAAACTTTGACAAATTTAAGTCGGCGGGACCAACAGCAAAATTAGGGGCGCAATAACAAAGCCCGATAGCACAAGAATAGACTGGACCACTACGTGAGGATGAAAACACACCTTAGTTTTGTACCATATTCCATAATCTCCAAAATCACCTGATATGCATATATTTTTGCATAAGTCTGTGTCTTGTTAGGGTCACTATTCAAGAAAACAAGTTGATCAGCTGACTACTAGTAGCAGGCAAGTGATTGAATTTAACTGTTTCAACAAACATGTTTAAATAGTTAAATTCTTCAGGGAGCCTGACTTGGATAAGACTTATCATTAACCAAAGTCATATTTGTAAATATATGCTATTAATAGTCACAACATATAATGAAGCTTCCGACCGCGAGAATTCCTCTTTAAATTATTATTCGCGAGAAAGATCTTTGCACGTGTCTGGTGTGAACACAGGTGTGCAGCAGACCCTTCATCATCTCTGTGGATCTCTGGGACACGACCGCAGCCCATCACCCGACGTTTCAACACGCGTGACATCGAAAGTGCCACTCACCATTGTTTTTCATATCTCCAGGTCAGTGGGGACCAGTGCAGCCAGGCCAGGAAAGCTGGGCCCCACCACCTGGCCGCTCCTGCACACGCACTCCACTCCGCTCCAAACCCGCCGCACTTTCGCTTTTTTCTGCGCACTAGCGCAAAAAGCGGTACGCCGCGCCACCACCTTTCCGGGTGGCAGTAATGGCGCGGGCGGCGGCGCATTCCTGCTAATGCGCCAGACCGCGCGGCAGGCGGCAAACGGACCACCCCACAACTGCCACCGCAGAGGGAGTCACGCTCCGGGAGGCCCAGCACTGACTATCGGCTACCTCACTCTCTGGACCGTGCCACAGCAAGTGGAATTGGGGACATGTCCCTTTGGAAATGATAGGAATAGACTGGATGATGTTGTTTTCCGATCCAGCAGTTCTGGATGGGTTCCTATATTAGAATCAAAATCCAGGGCCCTGACTACCTTTCCCTCGAGATCTTCACCCAGGGATGGGACGAATGGCTGCATGGTAGGAGGTATTGATGGTGCGATCTCGATCTATGCCCGTCTCACTCTCGGGTGTCGCTAATGTTGCCCAGTCACCCGTCACTGTCCACCGACACACAGTTCCCGGGTGACGCGTGCGACGCGCCGCGAACGTTACCTAACCTGGTCACGCCCGCGACAATCCGCTAGGGCGTGAGGCCGTCCTCTGGCGCTCTCGCTCACTCGCACGCCCGAGATAAATTTACGATTCTATTTGTGATGGTGTGAAAGTGCTTGACGGGGACTATCCTGGGCTCCCATGCTGCCTCAGCACGGACTGAACGCGGGTTTTCGGTTTGATGCCATGACGCGGGCAGTTCTTCGCCGCGGTGCGAGAGCCACGCGTCCGGCGCTGTTTGTCTTTGCGAGGAGTGTCGCCCGGGGAATGGTGACACCACCCATGAAAGCGCGAAGTGTAATCAGCGATATATTTATTCAGGACATGGAGATGATTCGGCGTCAAGGCACTGGTCAGACAGTGGGGACACAGACACAATGGCCATATTTGTAACATGCCTTAGAACTGAAAGACTGCAAACGTATGGAGCTGTAGAAAAATGCGTTTTTTCACCCTTTACATGCGCTTTCTTAAAACGTTTCAAAATTCTCTTGTATCCCGTATCTCTTCCTTCCTCCTGGTTTCGAATCGTTTTTGATCAGTGACAATGGAGAACTACATGATGGAACGGGTTTCAAGTTTCGAAACTAAACATCGATGAAATTAATTGAATGCGCAGACCAAGCAGCTGACTCGTAGCCAGATATAGAAACGAGGACGAATCCCATGTAACATATTCAGACAAGAAACACACCCATGAGTATGGAAGATCATAACCTATGCATTATGCACTGGAGAACAAGGGCTTAAAGCGTAAACACAATTCACTGCTGTTAAAAATACCTTAATCTAAGCAGAACGTGTTCGACACTGGTCCAATGACGTCACACCAGTGACCCGGTCAGGTCAGGGTCGTGCCTTACCGTCACCAGCTGCAGCGACTGAGATATGTAGGCCGCGGGGGAGGTGGCGCCCACACAGTTGCCAACTGGTCACGAACGTCGAAAGCCCGAGGGACTCACGAACTGAGACGGCACCGGCCAAGGGGTGAAATCGTGGAATGGAGACGAGGGTGATACAACCTTTGTGAGCTGGCTGAGCGAAGAGAGTACATGGGAAAACATCCGCGTCGACAAAAGCATTGCCGGCACGCTTGTTCTCTTGAACGAACTGTTACGAAATGATGGATGGCATGCTAAACAGGAGCCTCGTGCCGAGAAGGAGGGAGCCGCTCCATTGTTCACAAGCATGTTTGGCTCCCGGCTCACCATGGGGAACTATTTGGGTGGTTTCAACACACAATAGAGCAAGCTCGCCCATTCGGGAACATCGACCAAGCGACCAACTTCAGCGGCGATCCACTGTATAGACAGCCACAGCGCCATGGAGATAACTCGGCGCTATCTGCACTCACTGTCAGTCAGCCCCTTCTACGTGTGCATTCTCCCCTGCGCGGTCCTTCCTCTCTGCGATGAAGCAGTCACTGCGGTTTTGGCGGGCGGACGTTTCCCCGCCTCAGGCGCACCCTGGCCCAAACACCTGGTTTCAGCGCACAGGGGTAGGGCCCCGGACCTAAAGATGAGTACCTGTGCTGGTCTGGGAAAGGGCAAGGCGAGGTGTCTGTACTATTCTGAGGAAAGGACAAGGCGAGGAGTCTGTACCGGTCTGAGGAAAGGACAAGGCGAGAAGTCTGTACCGGTCTGAGGAAAGGATAAGGCGATGAGCTTGTGCCGGTCTGAGGAAAGGACAAGGTGAGGTGTCTGTACCGGTCTGAGGAAAGGACAAGGCGAGGAGTCTGTACCATTCTGAGGAAATGATAAGGCGAGGTGTCTGTACCGGTCTGAGGAAAGGACACGGCGAGGTGTCTGTGCCGGTCTGAAGAAAGGACAAAACGAGGAGTCTTTGCCGGTCTGAGGAAAGGACAAGGCGAGGTGCTTGTACCGGTCTGAGGAAAGGACAAGACGAGGTGTCTGTACCGGTCTGAGGAAAGGACAAGGCGAGGTGTCTGTACCGGTCTGAAGAAAGGACAAGGCGAGGTGCTTGTACCGGTCTGAGGAAAGGACAAGGCGAGGTGCTTGTACCGGTCTGAGGAAAGGACAAGGCGAGGAGTCTTTACCGGTCTGAGGAAAGGACAAGGCGAGGAGTCTGTACCGGTCTGAAGAAAGGACGAGGCGAGGTGCCTATACCGGTCTGAGGAAAGGACAAGGCGAGGTGCCTGTACTGGTCAGAGGAAAGGACAAGGTGAGGTGACTGTACCAGTCTGAGAAAAGGACAAAATGAGGAGCTGGCTGAACGACAGAGCGCCGTTTATACCCTGCTCCTTTGCAAGCGGGAATTCGGAAATCGTCCAGGTCACTGATCATTCCAGTGGTAAAATGAGAAAACTCGGAATGAAAAATCATGAATATAGGTACACTAGATGTCTGGCAGAGACTCTTCAGTTATGACAGCAAAAATATGGAGCTATTGTACGGGTATATATATATATAGAAGAAATACCAAACAGCATCGGTCGTAAGCCAGCGACCGTCTGCAACGGTCAATATCTGCCAAATGCGAAGGCATTATTTAATCTGTTGTATCAAGTAAATTTATGGGTCTGACAAAATCGTATATGATCATAAATGGTTAGGGGAGGATTAGGCAATTGGCCCTGAGTAATGCGCCCTCCCCTGTACTGAGCAGGCTATTTGGTTTAAGTACCGCTGTTGATTAGAAGTGTGCCCACCTCTACAAAAACGTTCTTTCCGGTGTCATACACACATGGTGGTGTGCTCCGCACGATATCGTATCTGTCTCAAAACACTGATTTCTTATCCAAAATAGCATTTCTTAAAGGCTAAAAATAAGAATTAGGTTTGGTTTAGGAATGTGGGGATGGCATTTCCAGCCTCTATGTTTATTTAACTCTTATTTGAAGGTTTCCACGACGGATTTACCTTAAGTGGCGTGCTTGAGATCATTTCGGGTGTAAAGCCACATATTTTCAAATGCGCCATAGGTAAATGCGCCCGTGGGCGCAATTAGCCTAAGGTGGGCGCATTTGAACATCACATGCATATCTGAACAAGTTATGTTGCTGCAATCGATGAATCTCCGTGAAAAATCCTCGTCACCAGCTGGAAACAGGATTTATCCTCGTAATTACAGTATTCCATGTGGACTCTCTCCTGCGGCATGAAAATGGGCGCCAAATGACCTCCGTTGTCGGCGCGCACTAAACCCCGAAATATGGCTATGTGGCATGACAAGCTAAACAACCTTCTTCCCTGAGCAAAACTGTTGTCCTTATTCTTCCAATATCCAAAGCTTCGTAATTAATTTGATGCATAAAGTTCCAGATCCCTTATTGCCTATCCTCTCCAGCATTTCCATTTTCAGGCAGCTTGGTAAAACCATGACCTGGACTGAAGAAAGGCTCGAGAAGCCATCAAGGCTGTTCAGAAGGACGCTCAGTAAGAGCTGCTGCACCTGCGTACGGGTAGGTTACCGTGCATATGTCCTACCTTTTGTTTTATCTAACCCAAATGAGAAGCCTGGGTGGCGCAGTCGGTTAGCAAGGGGTCGCCCAGAGGTTGAGATTGAGATTAAGCTCGCCCAGAGGCAGAACTTGACGCTCTGTCTTATCCACAGCCTCTTTCATCCCCTGCGTCTTCTCTACGTTGCCGCAGTTGATGTGACGTTAAATATCAACAAACAAATACCCATATGGGTATCTCGCTATTCCTAACACACAGCGTTGGATCTAGCCCGAAGGTTTAGGGGTGCAACGGGCCCAAAATTGTGAAAAAACATATGTTTTTTTAAGAAAATCGAGGGCAGGCAAAGGGGTGGCAACGGAGGGTTAAGGGAGGGCGGCAATTTCCCATTTGCCCACTCCCGCTAGATCCGATTGTGCTAACAAATCATCGTCATCACACCAACACATCATCGGTTGCTAGGAATCGAACCGTTAATATGTTGATATTCATGGATGGTTTATTCATGGATGGAAAACATATGGTTTTTGAAGAAATTCGGGAGGCAAAGGGGTAGCAACGGAGGGTTTGGGGCGGGGGGAAATTGCCCAATTTACCCCCTCCCTGGATCCGCTAGTGCCAGTGAGAATGATAAAAATGAACAAGGTTAATACATGAAACAAATTGTATAGAATGACTATTTTACAGGCTTAAACAGGCGATATGTAATTAATTTCCAACTCGCAGACCTTATTTTTCAATCCATTGAAAATGCATGCAAATTAGAGGGCGATTTGAATCTATTGGCTACACTGGGCGCATTTGTCGAACAGTTTTAAAATGCGCCCTTTGCGCATCGCGCTAAATCGAAAATTGCGGGCGTGAATGAGAAATTCAGGACATGTTTGGGCCCAAAAGTTAATAAAATGTTTCGGAAGATAGTGTATCATATCAACCTCGCTATTAATCGTTTCCAAGAAATGAGCAATCTTCAAAGGTGCGCAATATCCTCTCCCCTAAATATAAGCATATCTAATACACTTCATTTCGAAAAAAATTGTACAGAATAGAAATAAAAGAACGCTCCAGGGATTAATCAATTGTCCTAGGAGATTAACGGCAGACAGTTAGCTGCGCTACCTGATTGGAGACCAAAAGCATTGTTTGGTCCTATAAGAATACCAGCACATTCCTTCTCAGCAGAACCCAAACTGTGCAAATAGACCGAAGGAGCCGCATTAAGCAATGAGCTGTGACTATCCCACCAAGTCCAGCGCAATGTCGGAGTATGTCTCGTTACCGCAGTCAGCAGCACCATTCGAAGGGCCCCTTTCCCCACGCCTGTCGCAGCGTTACGTCGATGCTATACTAGCCACTTCATCTCCACTGTATCAGACGAAATCAGCGCCTAATACAATCATTCTGAACAATAGCATGCGCACGCATACTTTGCATTGAAAATGAAAATCAAATTGAAAATTCACATCGCGAACAGCAAAAATGTCGGATCAGAGAAGGCCTCACTCTGAGCAGCTGTCGGTTGACTGCTTCCGATCGCTTTGCTGGTGACTGCAGCATAGAGCACGCAGCTGTTATCCTCTACCCGCCTCCACTTGGGCAGCGCTGAAGGCTAAATCATTGAAGCGTCCCTGGGCCGCGCACAACACGTGCTCAGCCGATTAGTCTCCCACGCCGGGCCTCACTACGGGTGGTTAACCCCACGCCCTCCTACCAGCCGAGCAACTAGTTCAAGTGCGGCGCTCCTGGCTTTCTCCGTGCAGATCAGTGCAGGATGTGCCGGGCTGCAAGCGGCCAATTGTGGGCAGAGTGTGAATCGTGGGAGGACCTCTACTGTGACGAACCAGACGCAGTGGTAACATAGTGCAAGGGAGGCGGATGTTTTAACTAAAATAAAAGGTCTATTAAAATTAAGGTTGCAATAAAATATGCAGCCCAACTCAGAGCGGAAGAGATGTGGGTTACCGAATACCATTACTATCATTGGAAACAATGCAACTTAAACGATTTGATTACGATCGGTCACCGCTGGTGGCAAGCCCAATGCGTTACCATGGCAGGCGCCTGAGTGGCTGGGTGCACGGTCACGAATGTGTACCAGGACGGTGCAGGACACTGCAGCGCCGAACACCAGAGAAGAACAGCGGTCAGCGCCGCGGGGCATCTGACCCAGAATCAGTCGCTCCCCGCACCGCCGCAGCATCGCACGGCCACGAGAGGACCAGGAGAGGGTCGGCCCATCCCACAGATCAAGTCAAGTCAGGATATGCTGATCAGCTTGTGCTTGGACATAACTTCTAACACATATTTCCTTATATCACATTGGTCTGACTAAAGGGAATAGAGTATTAAAGGGTCAATGTCTGAACAAAAATAGTATATCCCTAGAAGCGCAAGAACCCGGGACACTAAATTCCTTTAACACCCCCAGAACTAATCCCTCTGTCCCCAGAAATCAGTTTTCTCTTACTCACCACCACAAGGTGTATGTACCCTCGCGCTCCAATGTATTCATCAATGATGGTCTCTTTTACTTCGTGGCAAGATCCTACGTCCCTGTATACCGGGAGGTTTTGATGGACATCAGATCAATGACGAAAGCCATGATCATTGCTGCTGTGATTAAGCACCAGCGCTGGTGGTAGCAGCAAGGGAAGCATCCTCTATGGCTCCATAGCAAGCCACACCTGTGGCTCATTGTAGAACAAGAACATTGCCCAGGCGAGTGCATTTTCACAAAGCAGAATCCCCGAAAAAATGTGAACGCCAATAATACTATTTGGACATCAACGTTGAAACTAGAAAAGTTGGCAGTCAATCTCGCTGCAAAAGAAAGCAGCCGTCATAATGTACACTACGTTGACGTTAGACGTGACGGAGCAACTGCACAAGAGAGCAGCATACTTCAGGAACCAAACAAGCTCAAGTGATTTACAACCGCTCCACACGGCTCCCGCGAGCCCGATGCTGTAAGTGAACTGGTTAAAGCCCGGTCGGTTCTCATTGGCTGAAGCTGTTGCGGAAGTCACGAGCGAACCTCGGCCACACGTCTGTACCAACGGTGACCAACTGCGGTCGTGCGTAGCCACCGGCGGCTGAGTTGTGGGACAGCCCAGCCGCTCCCGCCAACTGCCTCCGACCCGTGAATGGCTCTCCGCAGGCGCTTACGAAATAGGCCCGACATATGGTAGTTGGTCGGTGATCGTGTGTTTGAAGAACGAAAACGTGCTACGATGAGAGAGAGATGGAGAGAGAGTGAACTCTTGTGTTCAAAGAAGCCTGTGAGATAACAGACAGTTCTATTGCTGGTGAAAAGGATTGGTCAACGATGCGGTACAATCTCTTCGCATTAGGTGAACAGCTCACTCTGCTTTCTATTACTGTGATTGCTGTATCTGCTGAGCTTCACGCCATTTGTGACTCCAAAAGTTCGCTAGATACCCAGCACGAATTGGTGTCTCATGTTTTTGCTAGTGGAAGAAGGAGTGTATGAACCTGGCAGTCAAAACGTGGCGTAGAGAAGTACATACAGGGGAAAAACGTAGCATTTGTTTGCACTCCAAGGGGCACTGCTGAAAACGACGCCACCCCTACATACAACAGCAGCACGTAACGTAACCGCGTGGTTTCCTGACAGGAAGCAAAACAACTAGCCAAGTCCCAGCTGAGAATGGGCGAGGGACGCGTCCCTCCCTCTGCTTTCGACGCATTTGGAGCTACCTATCACATATCACTCATTTATACATTATGGACCCATCCGCTATCGGACGTATTTAAGTCCGTCACGCGTGTAAACCTGCTAGAAAGCAGGACCAACGATGGCGGGCGGACAGGCTATCCTGGCTGCCCCCACCAGCTGAGTAGGTATTCAGGACATGGGCGGTGCAGTCGATGCCGTCGGCCCAGTGGGACCGCTGGAAATCTGGCTGGGTGCAGGCGGCGTGACGTAGCGCGTACATCATTCTCTGAGGTCCGCCCTCCCCGTCAGTGTCGAGTCTCCGCCCCTGGCACAGCACCGGCCGACCATCATCATCGACCGTAAAGTCATCCCAGGTTCACCTGTCGTGAAAAACGTGACAGTCTCTTTCACTGTAAAAAGATTAGCACCCTAGTGGTGCTAATCAGGTGTCAAATTTCAGCACCACAGGAATGCTGGTTTTAAGCACCCTTAGGAAAAGGGTGCTTATTTTAAGCAGGGTGCTTAAAGCTAGCACCCAAATTTAAGGCTTTCTTAGCACCCAATTAGCACCCTAGATGCTTGAAGTAAGCACCCATAGGGTGCTTATGATTTAGCACCCTAAAGCTCCTTCTATCCAGGTGGCAAATTTCAGCACCACAGGGGTGCTTTTTAAGCACCCTTAGGAAAAGCTGCTTATTTTAAGCAGGGTGCTTAAAGCTAGCACCCAATAATACGGCTGTGTTAGCACCTAACTAGCACCTTAGGTGCTTGAACTTAGCACCTGAATAGCCTTTAGGTGCTTGAACCTAGTACCTTATTAGCTCTTAGATGCTTGAACAAAGCACCCATAGGGTGCGCACCATTTAGCACCCTAAGGCTGCTTCTGTCCAGATGTCAAATTTCAGCACCATGACGCTGCTAGATCCAAGCAGCCCCTGGGTACATTTACCCACCACCTTGAGTATTAACCGGAAAATACCACTTTTTATGGAAATTTGTATTGGAAACAAGGACCGAAGCAGTACACACAGACACACCGGCGCGAAGTGTCTTTCGCCACATTGTCGCTTCACTGCTACAGTTATATCGCGCACTTTTAACGGCTTCAATCAACACTGTTTTGACACTCATTTTAATTTCTCACTTATACGAAGTGGCTGATGGGCAGCCTGGGCGTAACGCGCACCGCCACCGGCAGAGACAGGTTATACAGCACACAGGCATATAGGAACCGGGGGCTCAGGAGTCCCTGCCCCCCTCCCACTTTTCTGAGGGGAAATGAAACTTGAGTTTCAAACGAAATTCAGGAAAAATAAGACGTTTGTACTTGTACTTGTTTGCTGTTTGAACTTGTTTGCTTGTTCCTTGTACTTGATGTTTGTATACTTGTTCATACTTATCAATGTCGAAAACTTGCATATTGACAGACATGGTCTGGTCTGAAATATATTTAGGCATTAATTTAAAAGCGCCCCCTTGAAATCGTTGGGTAACTTGATCAAATACCAAATAGCATTTCGAAGCGTGAGCGTCTTATAATGGGCACGGGTATTTGAACACTTCCCCTCGAACTCGGCTCCTATGCAGGATAGCGAAAAGAACACGAAAGCTGGTGGATAGCTCATACAAATTCATGAAGAAACTACGTAGGCCAATTTTTGGCTCATGTCAACATTGAGGTCATGACAGGTCAAAGGAAGCTGCATGTTAGGGTGATGTTTTTTTGGGCTCTAGCCTCTGACAGTTGAGTTAGAATAATTTTTCATACACCATTCGCTTACCTTCATGACGGCAAATTGAATTATATATGATTATGCTAGGTCAAAACACAAAAATAACCCCTCAGGTCATGTCAAGGTCACTAGGTCACTTCCTTACCTATGGTGGGAAGGGAGTTTAAACACCCCTGAGGGGGGCAAATGCATTTTTGTCCCCCTGGATCCGCCACTGGCCGAATTGGGAAAAACGGAACAGGAAACATGAAAAAACGTGTAAAAAGCATGCATATGGGCTTGATAAAAAATCGCAGAAAGTCGGTTGTTTTGAATGGGCCAGATGAAATTTTGCACTTCTCTTGGATACGCCATTGCGCCTATCCGGATTGGTATTTGACCATAGAAACTGTATGTTTGAATTCCTTAAATAGTCAACGTAAGAATGAGAGCTGTAACATGAACCCAACAAAAGTTTGTTTTAAAATTTTGTTCGCAGCTTATAATACGACAAAAAATTGAAGTAAAGTTATTTGGTCACAAAACTACCGTATTTCGGGGTAGAAGCACGAAAATAAAGAGCCGCGAACATGACAGCGGAGGCAGGAGCGACTCCGGGATTTTCTCAAGGAGAGGGCGAATTTAAGACTCAGGGGAAGGTGCCCGCGACTGAAGGGGCCTACAAAAAACGTTAAGTATGATGGAATTCAGCTTTTTGAACTGGTGCCAAATGCCCAGCCCGCGGGGGCATTTTACAGGTGATCACCACACCTTCACGCTCGCACGCGCTATATAGTCATTGGCGGACGCGGGGGGGCATTCCGGCCTTGCCCCCAAAGCGCTGGAGGGGGCCAACTATCTTTTGGCCCTCCCAAAGGCCGGAGAATTTAAAAAATGTTTACACTGGGTCTGTCGAGCAAAAATCATCGTCCCCCTCCCCCAGGAGAGCGACTATTTTTTTAGAGGTAACTTATACTAGGTCTGTCGAGCACCCAAATTGCAACGTCCCACCCCCACCCCTAGGAGGGAGGTAGACATGGGTTCCCCCTCCCAAACCTGAGGTGCGCTATGTCACTTCGTCTTCTCGTATACTCTTTCAAGAACAACCGTTTCTGTCTCCTCAGTCTGAGAGTCTCCCTTGTCATATAAAAGTTGTGCTTTAAAAAAACTCGGGTCTGCGTCCGCCCCTGTATCATAGGCGGATCCAGGATTGCCGATCGGAGGGGGCACCTTCCCGAGGGGGGCGCCACCCGGACCAGGGGGCGCCACTTATGACCGGCAAAACCTATCAGGTGGGCGCCAAATCCTATCGGTGGGCGCCGACTTTCGTATCCTGGAGGGGGAGCGACATTTCAGGGGGCGCCATCGACCTCTCAGGGGGCGCCGAGGGTCGATCGGGGGGCACGTGCCCCCTTGCCCCCTGGATCCGCCTATGCCCTGTATATAGTCAGTATATTCTTATATAGATGGGACTGTTAACTCATAGCACCCTTGTGGAGGGGGCGGCATCAGTGGCAGGAGGCGTTTCTTTTCAGTGCTTAATGTCCGGTATCTTGCTTGATGTTGGCGGAGGCAAGGGGTAGCCAAGGGGAAGGGGCGGCCGGGATAGCAGCCCCCCTGAGGGCCCCCTGAGGACACGGGCCGCGCGAAGCGCGGCTCGCCGCACTATGCTCTGTGGCCAAATTTGAAATTTGCATATCATACAGGGCCCTCTGAAGCCCTCTTGAGCACTCTATTTTGTAACAAGCAGGGCCATTTTACCCATCAGGGCTCTTTTGGCGCTGTTGCACGGGCCCTTTTCGGTGCGCTGCCCATCCCCTTTGAGCGAAATCCTGGCTACTCTCCTGAGTGGAGGCATCTCAATTTCAGCCCTCCTCCAAGAGCAAGTGCCGGTCCGTGGTGTGACGTCATGCGACTATCTATTCAGGGTGAATCAAGGGTCTATCACAACTTTTCTGAATTGAAAAATAAATTGAGAGCAAATTTCTTATTTCTGCATTTGGAACACAATTGGATTATGTGCAATCTTTTGCATTTGCAAGCAGGCATCAGAAATTTGGAATATTCTCAGTAGTAACAGTGGTAGAAAAATCCCCGTACGCCTGTGTGACGTCACTTAGGCATGAAGGAATTCCTTTCGAACGTAGGTATCTTCTCTCAATTTGAAATGCTCGGAACAGGGCATATTTGTAAATATAAGGGGGGCACCACAGACAAGATACGCGAAAAAGCGGGGGCGATAAGTTATGGAAATTCTGCCAAAGGGTGGCAGGTGGTGGGGAACCGTGGTTGATTGTGATGGTGGGGCAGATCTAAAATGGGAGAGGTTGTGGTGCCTGGACAAATCTTCTTTACGATGGTTTCAGTATTCGTGCTGTAGTACCAAAGTGCCAAATCCTTATCAATTGTCCCATACCTAGGTGGATGGAACGCAAAGCCCACCACATAATGAACTTCCATTTAATGTCATAATAGTAAGAAGGGTGCGAAACACAATAGTTATTTTCAGACTTTTCTTCTCTGCATCTGATTATCCAAGTTTTCTTACCTAGTACATTGTTTGCTTAGGTAGGTACCTAGGTAGTATGCCACTTTCAACGAGATCTTCTTGGTGTAAGTATCCCATAACTCTGGTGTAATTGGTGCAAACTTTGAATAAAATGAAATTGATCACTGCTATGAGCAGGGCGGTGTAATTGAGTCATCTTAGATACACACAGAGCCTGCTTAAGACAGTAAAAGGACCAGTAAATCAAATAAACATTTTACACTTTCTGGTACGGGAAAGTGCATCTTTCCAAGTTCAGGGCAAGTTTTGGGAAGCTGGTGGCTGGCCGGTCTTGTCTGGTGGTCATATATAGCTGGCACGTCTTGTCTGGTCTGTCGCCTTACTTGTCTTGCCTTGGCCTGACTGGGCCAATATTGATATGGATACAAAAATGGGCAGGAGCAGCCCTAAACGTATAAATCTACACTGAGAGTGTTGCCAACAAGATCACATGGTATGCTATTTTTATGTTTTGCAAATGCTCTTGATGTAAATCCAGAATTGTTAGTCCAATGGATTTTGTTCATTGTTTTTAAGTGAATGTCTTATGTTACTGGTAATAAGGAGTATGGCTGCAATTTTAGCAAACTTATATATATATATATATATATATATATATATATATATATATATATATATATGCATATTTTTAAGATGCTGGAGATACCAGCTAGACAGTGTCCCTAAACTGATTTTATGCCGGAGTTCTGAGCGTATAATCAATCTTTGAAAATAGAGCGGGTACATGGAAAATTCTTAGCTCAGTGATTGTTTGCTTTGGAATGATTTTTGATTGGATGCCCATCACATCTGTGGGCTCTTGCATATTCATAGTTTAATTTTCTTTTTCTGTTTGAAACTGCTCATACATTTCGTAGTTAAATCAAGCCAAGGGCCTCCTTTGTCGAGGAGTTGAGTCAATTTTTGTGGTTACAACAGATATATATGTTTTGTTTTATGAATTATGTTGCCTCGCCTTTGTATTAAGAGAAGCTTAACTGGCTATGTTTAAAAATATTTTTTTGTAAGTTTCACGTTAGTACCAGACTTTAGAAAGCTGCATGCACTGGGTTAGGCCTGCAATATGGGCTGTCTTCTTTTGTATTGTGCAGGATGTAGAGGAGTCAGGGTATGATATATCCCCAGTATTTAAGATGCACATGGCAGGAAATTAACTGGAAAGAAATTATCCAAACTTGTCTTAGCCCCTAGCTCTAACAATGTGTCAACACCCAATTATTTGTCAACAAAAAAGACATGCAACTCTTTTGGGCAGCTACATGTGATGAAAAATAGAATGGTTTCAACTTGAGCTATACTCTGAGGAGAATATACAAACATTACAAAGAAAAATACTGTGAATCATATTTGCCTGGCCTTCCCTTTTCCAGTCCTGACTCCAGCCCTTCTTTGATGTTTGTCTGTTGTCTTCAGTCTTGACCATTCAGGCCAGTCTAGTACTTGCCAACTGATTTTATATTTCACCTTAACACTTGTGTTTAATGTCCACCAGGTGTGGTGTAGTGAAATGCAACCCTCCCATGATTTCGTTCATAGCTGTATATGTGCCAAGCAATTGTACCTGACTTCAGAATAGTCTGCTTTCCTTTGCAACTTTTCACTGGACCTGCACAGCACAAAAGACAGGCTAAAGAGTATTTAAGTATTCACTCAATAAAGCACTTACCTCCACCCTGTGTGCAGTCCTCCAATGTGTAACACATGGAAAGGTAAGATGGCCGACTTTACTTGCCTAAGCACCCTAGGCTTGTTTCACTCTGTGGCTGCTTATTTTAAGCAGGGTGGCTTATTGTCAGCATGGGGTGCTTGTTTCTAGCCGCCCGTTTCCCGCCAAATTCCAAGCTGCTAGACACAAGCACCCCAGTTAGACGAAGAATGCTTGAAGTTGTGTCAAGGTGCTAAAACTTGGCAAGGCAGATTTTTCGTTTTTTAGCTTCTTGATACTAAAACCAAGCACCGCCTCCAACTAAGCACCGTCTCTAATCAACCTGCTAAAACCAAGCAGGATAAGAGAGATTAGGGGCTTCAAGCACCCATTTAGCATGGTGATTAGCATCTAAAATGCTAATCTTTTTTTACAGTGTTGTTGGTTGGTCAATACAACGATCCCATTCTCAATTGAGTTATAGAAATGTTACCGAATGCATTCACCGACTGCTATCAGACGTCCACATCAGCAAAGTAATCAACAGACTTCCAACGCAATACCTCAATTCCTACACTCGGGTCTGATACAGTTCAGTAGGGGTGTCGCCACGAAGTTTTACTGGGGGACAGACCCCGGATAGATAATGACGGGGGTGGTGGGGGGGGGTGTAACAAGCGAATTTTGAGCGTTTTGGCTGTCTCTAGAAACGCTACCCAAAGTATAATGTATTAACACCTTTACGTAAGTCCACGCAGGTAAGAGGGAGAAATGCAAAAAGCATAGATCGAGTCACAAAATTTGGTGGGACATCTCCCCTGATTCGGGAGTTGCGAGGACGCGTCTCCCCTTTCCGAAGCCCATGCAGTTCAGCCATAAGATTTAAACTGAGGAGCTTGTACCCTCCATACAAAAACAAATGAAACGATTAGAGCCGTTATTCGAAATCGGATATTCAGTGTTCGAAAATAACAGACAAGACCACTCGTGATTACGTTCTATTTGTGAACTGTCCGGCCCCGGCACCGCTCTCTTCAGTTGCCGGTCGCTCCCATTCGGTGCTCGGCCTCAGCTGATCAGGCCCTGCGGCCGGCGCGCGGCCGCGGCGGCCCCAGCTCTGACCTGGATCGTAGGGTGTCTGACCCGAATAGACCCGACGCCGGCCGCCTCGGCGTCGATACCGACTGTTCATGCCCAGCCAGAGCGCGCCGTCGCATACCGAAACATAGCCTGTCCATACTGGGCCATACTGGCTGTCTACGCCGGTGCCACCGCGGGCTGAAGCTTACACAAGCCGCGATCCTCAGCAGTCGCGCCGGCTCCGCCAGTCCCCGCGCGGGGTTACGCAACTGAACATGTCAGCCGAGGAACTTCGTGGGATCAGGCCGGACCAGTGATTAGCCGTTTTTTTTGGCCAAGACGAGGAAGCTACCTCCTCTGACGACGACGGGTCTAGCTCCATACAAATACAGTGAAGTCATGATTACAGCATTGAGAGATTAAAAAATATAGGTGACCATTTTAATCAAATACAGTACCTTATTTTAAACCTGCTGATGAAATACGAGTGGGAAGGCTGTTGATAAGCCTGCTCTGGTTTCAAGATTGTCAAAAACTATATGAGAATATATCACGATAATTTACAGCTTTTGACAACAGATGAGCGGCACGGCACATGATCGCACACCAGTGTGCTGGGCTGGTGCGGTCAGGCGGCGTCAGGCCGGGATCCTGAGTGAGCAGGGTCACGTCACACTGTGCTCTGGTGCGGCCAGGGGGCGTCAGGCCGGGATCCACTCAGACGAGTGAGCAGGGTGACGTCACACTGTGCTCTGGTGCGGTCAGGGGCGTCAGGGTCGGGATCCACTCAGACGAGTGAGCAGGGTGACTTCACACTGTGCTCTGGTGCGGTCAGGGGCGTCAGGGCCGGTGTCCACTCAGACGAATGAGCAGGGTGACTTCACACTGTGCTCTGGTGCGGTCAGGGGCGTCAGGGTCGGGCTCCGCTCAGACGAGTGAGCAGGGTGACGTCACACTGTGCTCTGGTGCGGTCAGGGGCGTCAGGGTCGGGATCCACTCAGACGAGTGAGCAGGATGACTTCACACTGTGCTCTGGTGCGTTCAGGGGCGTCCGGCCGGTGTCCACTCAGACGAGTGAGCAGGGTGACTTCACACTGTGCTCTGGTGCGGTCAGTGGACGTCAGGCAGGGATCCTGAGTGAACAGGGTGACTCCCAGTGTGCGCTGGTGCGGTCGGGGCGTCAGGCCGGTGTCCACTCAGACGAGTGAGCAGGGTGACTTCACACTGTGCTCTGGTGCGTTCAGGGGCGTCAGGCCGGATCCTGAGTGAGCAGGGTGACGTCACACTGTGCTCTGGTGCGGTCAGGGGGCGTCAGGGCCGGTGTACACTCAGACGAATGAGCAGGGTGACTTCACACTGTGCTCTGGTGCGGTCAGGGGCGTCAGGGCCGGTGTCCACTCAGACGAGTGAGCAGGGTGACTTCACACTGTGCTCTGGTGCGGTCAGGGGCGTCAGGGCCGGGATCCTGAGTGAGCAGGGTCACGTCACACTGTGCTCTGGTGCGGTCAGGGGCGTCAGGGCCGAGATCCTGAGTGAGCAGGGTGACTTCACACTGTGCTCTGGTGCGGCCAGGGGGCGTCAGGGTCGGGCTCCGCTCAGAAGAGTGATGGTGCACGTCATCCCCCTGACACCCGCAGCACTGGGCGTTCCGCCCGCCAACGGATCGACCGTGAACGAAATCTTAATCGAACTCGTAGGCAACAGTCCGCGGAGGCCGCCTCGGAGCGACAGTGAAAAGGAGGCAAACCATTAGCGGCTCCTTAGCGGGTTTCCTGATGAGTAATCTGTGAGAGCGGACCGTGAGCGATACCTTTCGGCCAGCCACCAAAGCACGCTTTAGAGTACTGAACCTCGATGCGCAATTCATCATATCGGTTTGACAGTTTCCCATTTAATCTCGTTAGAATCTAGCCGGGCCAACGTTCACCGCTCGCTCAGACGTGCGGGCCAAACGGAGCAGGACGGTCTCTACCTACGGCAAACTCCGAACGGAACTTCTCGGCCAGAGGTGGGGGAGAGCGCAGACTGTGATAGTAACGACAGGACGGCTTTTTCATTCCGTGTCATACGTAGAAAACACTCGTTGAGCACATCCTATGCGTGATGAGAGATTAAATCTCACTTAATTACTTCCGATAGTGCTGTAACGTGGATGCTAAGATCGTACTGGAGCTATTTAAAATGTTGCGCCCTGAACACGTGTCTTAGATGGAAGCAATGTGTCACTTTCCACCTGCATGAAGTGGGCAGTAATGAAACAAGTGAGGTGTATGCCACCGCCTTTTTACCCAGACCAGAGAGAGAGACGGTAACTTATCCATTTCCGGTTTGGTTTCACTTAAATATCCCGTTTGTCCGCAGCGGCGATAGCCAGCGGCGGGCCGGCTAGACTCCCATGAGCACGCGCGGCCGGCCGGAACGCAGCGCGGCCGGCCGGAACGCACATTGAGCGTGATTGGACCGCCACGGCACCGCTCATGGGAACCGAGCGCCGCGCACGCAGTTCAGATCGATTCGACACAGACGCCCCTCGCGTTTCGAAGACTGCGTTGGAGCAGGAGTCACCTGTAAGAACAGGCCATATCGGGCCCAGGCTAACGGCATCGGCTGCTGCTGTCCCAGTGACACACCCGAGAGGTGGGTGATTTCTGAAATCTGTGAGGATCAGCGTCTCAAGGATTCTTAGTTGTAAAAATGAGACGAGGGTAACTTTGAGAGGATTCAAGAATCACAATGCATCCATTATAAACACCAATAATTCAGGCATCTTGCACTAGGTATGAAGGGTCCCTATCACATTTTAAAAACATTTTCGATGCACCAGAAATGGGCAGGCTTTCTCAGACGAAATGACAATATATCAAAAATTGAATTATCAAACATTTTTGTGTATATTAAGTTTTAGGCATACACATAAGGGGTATAGGCATTTCATCTAGACACGTCTTTCAAAGCGAAAACCGAATCCGGCGCAGTGTTGTGTTCATTGCGAAACGTGTTTAGCATGTTTCACGGACAGCTGCGCCGTACGGGAATGAATACATTAGTGAGTCAAGTGAACCTTTCACTTTTCACACACGCCTTTGCCTGATATCTGTCACAGCGGGTCGTGGGGTGTTATCGCGATTATTTGAAATCAGACGGCAACAGTTTCACTGATGGTAGAAAAAACGAAATAGTGCTACAGCTAACTGCTTCGCAAATTGTCAAACACAAATGCGAGTTCTTTGGACAGCTGATCTGCTTCAAAACTAGAGCGTATGTGACAAGGAAACGAAAACAAAATTTATACATTAAAATATTTCAGTTTATAAATGAGAACATTTTAGGAATATGGGCGAGGAGCCTTAGCGATCCTTTGTGACGCTCATTGTTTTTTAAGAAATATACTTATCTTCAAAAATACCAGCACACCTGTTCAAACAATTATCCCAAAAATACAACACGTCTGTTTAACAGCGGCCGGCCGCCAAATCTGGCTTCAAAGAATACCGACTTGGCACTGACCTTCCCACCAGCGCCGTATCCGGCCAATGCCGGGAATGCTACAGCGCTAATTTGGTTAGTGAACATGCCAATAACTCACAGCTCGCGACACCATGAAACGAATTCAGGCAAAGGAATCTAGCATGCGGCACTCACCACTATAAGAATCAGTTAGGTTTTCATACTGCAGGTATACTTCTGCAACTGATGCGTACCAATCCGGCGCTTACCTTCAACTCACAATCAACACCCCAGCCGGACCGCCCAGGTCCACCCTCACCACATGGGGAGCCGACACCGGCCGTGAAGGGTGTCATTACCCGCAGCCCTTTGTGGGTCCGGGGCGTGCCGGCCTGCGGTCTATTCACTGCCAGCCGCGGCGGGGGAGGCAGGGGGTGGTAGTAGGTCCCACCGCGAGACTCACGCAGCGGGGCTGTCGGGGGGGCAGAGACGGGCCGCAGAGAACATGGGCCCGCTCCTATTGCGTACGGCTGAAGCCGGTGGGACTCGGTGTGCGCACGACTGAAGCCGGTGGGACTCGGTGTGCGCACGACTGAAGCCGGTGGGGCTTGGTACGCACACCGCCAGGACCCAGCGTGCGTACGGCTGAAAGGATGGGACCCGGTCCCAGTGTGTACGTCTGAGGGACCAAGACTTGAGCTTAGCTTGACGGCATGAACAACTCAGAAAGTCTGCATTGTTGCATGTGATATGCCGCGAGACTGGGAAGATGGTGTCTCAATTAGCAGCGAGCTTGCTTTCCACCACTCAGGCAGTTCGCTTTCCGCGCCAGCGAGTTTGCTTCTCACGCAGCTAGACTGCACGCTGCTGTCTGCAGACTCCACGCCACTACCCATCGTTCGAATCCCGGGCAGTTCGATTTACGAACATTTCGACTCCCGGGCATTTCGACACCGACCATTTGGCTAAATCAGCCCATCCCACCATCCTGTTGAAGAGAATAGTTGTTCAGGACACCGTATAGAACGTGAACCTGGTATCAACATCCATCCATACATACAAACATTGTAAGTGCCTCTCATACAAAGTGAGAGCTCAAAAGCACATGGCCATTTGGCCGATTCAGCCCTGTTTCACCCAGTTTGGGTGTGGACGGGCATATTTCAACTGCGTCGAAAATTAGGGAAGATTAAACTACGAACATTGCTTTTGTTTTGAAACCAGTAAGTGCACATTTCGCAAAGATACGCCCGGCGAAGCAAAGACTTGCGACAGTGAAGGCAAAGCCCGAGAATATCATACTGTCGCTGAACACCCATGACACAACGCGACCCAATGCATCAACGTCGGCCTGCGGCATTGCAGCGTGAGCTTGCACTTTCCTGTCATGCTGTGGCAGATGGATGTCAAGGTCACCCAAATCTGAGCGATCGTGGGACGATTTCAAGCGGTCAGTATCCGCGTAGCGAACTGTCGCCCACACAAAAAGAACGTTACTTATGATCGGTAACAACGCCCTTGTCGTAGGCCCTGCAAGTCATGAGTTCGCACCATCTGAGTACCACAAGTCGGCAGATTGCGAACGTTTGGAATACCTCCATCTCCCTCTGGTCTCGTCTCGTTTACCACCATCATCACGCGGGGACGCGACGCGCCAGCGGAAGAGTTGCGCAGACTGCCATCAGTCGCGAGGCGGAACAAGTTGGTCACGGCTCGAGACACGCGTCCGCGTCCGCGCTTACGCAAACGTGACGCACTAGTGACGCGGGATGGGAGAGCGATGGCGGAAGGGAAGAGGCCCGGAAGGGTCAGATGACCGCATGAGAAGGGGCTTCGCGCCGCGAAGAGACGGATAAAATATGAGACTGTGATCGCTGCAAAAGAAACAAGCAGGTACTGAGGACATTGCTATCCGGGGGCTAGCGGTCCCTGCTTGCCCCCTCCCCCAATTTTCGCCGAAAAATTCCGTATTTAAAAAAAAAATTGGGAAAAGACTTTGGGACATTTACTATGGGCAAACTGTAACAACGAAACTACATTTCACGGATTTGTATTAATTTTACAGTTGGCAGCTTTTTTCAGCGAGGATAAGGTGTACCAATTGGCTCACCTGGTCCTCCTTGGCGGGGCGGTTGGGTGCAGTCGCAGGGTATGATCGCAAGTGGAAGGAAAGGGCGTTGCGACAGGTGACTTCATCACTGTCACGCTCTGCTCTCGTGGCAGGAAAGGAAACTGGACTGAAAGTACATACTGAACCACAAGTAGCCCGTCTGATTCCAGAAACCTCGCAAGAGGAAATGAGCAGCTCTGGCTGTAAACGACAGCAGATACCAAACTCCATGCACTGTTCAGGCCTCAAAGTTGGCAGGTGAGGACACAAGCGGCGTGGAGCCTTCCACGCTGCGACAGCCGCCGGATTAATTAGTGAACGCACTGCCGCAGCTGGCGACCTTGAGACGTACGATGGCGCGGTGAAAACAATACTGACCCCAATCTGGCGCAACCGCCGGATAAACCGTGGAAACAGGAGCAGCCATTTATCACTGGCTTCGGTATTAACGGCAGAGATTGGAGACAATGGCGTGGTCGGCTGGTGCGGGCACAGACAGCTGGAATACTGCTCACAAACTGTTATTTCAGTGTCGCTTCAGGGTCAAAATCAGGTACCAATCGATAGATCGGAAACGCCTGAGAAGGGTTTAGTCGTGCGGCTTTCTATCGTTTCACGTGGGCTTACACAGAGCAGGTCATACTCAACTATCAATTTTCACCTTGCCCGTTTCCAATCATAGGAAGGGAGTCGAGAGAGCAAGAAAATTCCTAGCCTGCACTTAAAGTATTTCGTCAACGCCTTATTTACACGGGAACAATCTCCAAAGGGTCAGCCACACAGGCACCCGATGCATTCGACTCAACATAACAAACCTGAGACAATACCATAACCAAGTACTGCATCAGTCTCACTTGAAATGACGAAATACAGAATACATGCATTGCTGCAGCATTGTTCTCAGGCTATGCAGAAATGACCGTTGCTGTCGCCATCTATGAATGCAAGGAGCGGTGGGTTCAGTAGAGGGTACACTCCCTTGATGAACCAAGTATGACGACTTCAGATCCCGTGGCGTTCCTAACTAGGGTGTAATCCGATTTCTAGCCTGTTCCCCGATGGAAGGACAGACAGACAGACAGATCCCTAATGGTCTGAAGTTTGTGGAAGGCTACAGTAGAGTGATTCTAGAGATATGGGACCTTCTCACAGATAGCTAGAATGTATGCCAAATATATGTCATCATGAAAAAGAATGTTTTGGTAGTGCTTGCTGTCTGACGATGATGAATATCCACGCAGTGGCGGATCCAGGGGGGAAGAAAAAGGCATTTGCCCCCCAAACGGAAAAGCTCGGGGCAAAACTATGTTTTGCCCCCCATTCGACCTCCGTTTTCCCAGACTCCTTTTTAGTTTATAAGCCCATGTTTGAGTGCTTCAACTCTCAACTTCAAACAGAACCAGTAAGTTCAGTGGAAATATGGGGCCTTGAATAGGAAAACAAGTATCTTGAATCCATATTTTTCACCCCGTGACGTTTTTTTCCTTTTCGCTCCAAATATTCGTACTGGAAAGTCATATTTTAGCGTGATTTGCACTATGTGAAGTTTTTTTGCTTTTCCACTTTGGTTTGCCCCTCCCAAACCGACCGGCTAGATCCGCCACTGTATCCACGAGTCTATTTTCCCGAATCATAAAAAGCTAAGGCTCGGAAAATCACCCAAGTATACCTATTTAAGAGTACGCTGAATTCTGCATTCTGTTGAAAGACATATATCCAGAGTCCATAGGCATCGGAAAAGGGGGGGCCAGGGGGGCCTGCACCTCCCCCGCTTTTTGACCAAAAATTTCATGATATCAGTCAAAATGGGAGCAAACCCGACATTTTCATAATGAGAGAATGCGGAAGGCAAGGAGGAGGCCAAATTTGAACACGTTTTGGTCCTATCGTGGAAAGTTTTTGTCAGCATCAGGTCGAAGTTTGGTTGGCCACCCACCTTTTTTCCGGTGGCGATGCTTATGCCAGAGTCACTTCACTCTCTTTGTGCACTGCTCTAACTAAATGCGTCAAAGTATTCGTCAGAGCCAAGTGATAATAGGAGGCGTTCGAAAAGAATATATCGAGACAGCCCTGGTCTCTCGAGACCTTTATTAAGTGGTGCTAAGGAACGAAAAAGCTATCCTTTAGCTCTCCCTGCTACATTACAGGATGAAACAGATAAAACACTCAGAACACACGTTCAAGGACAGTCCGCGTACACTCCTCATAAAGGGAGCATGAAAAGGACAAAGCTTACAATGGCAGTAGCCAATTGCATCACCTTGTGAGTGAGGCCTGTACGCTTCTCACTTTCTACGCGCTGGTTCAGATGAGCATGGGAATGTAGCCACGGCAGCAGCAGGGGCAGGGACTCCCTCTTAAGAACGCGTGGGAGACCGCTGCGGGAGTTGTCAGCGCGGTTTCGCCACCTGGCAAGCCACTCCTGTCAGCGCTCTGAGAAACAATGGGGATTCCGCCCGGCGACATTACTGAATACAACAATAGGGCAATTACCGACTGGTGGCACATCAGGTGTAGGGGAAATTCAACAGTATCTGTCGTATTCTTGTCCTTGTCAACAAAAATGTCCTTTCTTCTTCGCATGCGAAGAAGAAAGGACATTATACAAAACATACAGGGATGTAGAATAGCCATTTGCTAAATTAATTATCAAAGGTACAAAATAATAAATTGGGTATTAAATGTATTCAAAACAACCTAAACATACGGACGCGTTTCGTTTTCTTCCTCAGCGTATGTTTGAAAGCGTAGACACTTGATATGTCTGTAGACATAGAGGGATGTCAGTGTCCGGTTGGAAGAGGGGTTAGGTCATTATGAAGCGCATTTCTATCATGTAACTGAAGTATAATTTCAAGCCTAATCTCTCACTACACAAAACTCATCCATGGTTTCTTCAGGACTGTGAAAAACGCAGGAACGCCAGTGTGTATACTCCCAGAAAGCCAAAGGCCACACAAAACACAAAACTTAAACAAATATAACATATTGTCAACGACAAAAATAGCAAACATTCGGCAAAAGCCTGAACAGCCTGAAGGATAGACAAATATCGTGGCCCGGATTTCAATTTTTCGTGAGAACAATCTCAAGGAAACAACCAAGCTCTATAGAGCTTGGTGAGCTATGCTGCGAAATCTAGAAGGCAGCCAATAAAGAGTCACTGAATCCGGAAATATACTAGATAACACGAGTTTAAATATTACGAGATGTTCGGTTTAACTCTACAACTTGCCAACTACTTACAGACTTATTACGACTTCCTACGAACTGACAAACATTAGCACCTACGAACCAGAAGGGCTATTTACGAACTTAAAAAATGCATGGCTAAAACGTGTTTGACAGGTGTTTTGGTCCAGGAAGCATTGCATGTATATCTGAAAGTACGCAAACGTGACTTCTATGAAGGTTAGCACAGTTAAACAACCGACTCCTGTGCAAAATAAATTACACCAGACACGGTAAACTGGATTGAATCGTAGGCAATATTATTGCTTACGTATGAGTCAAATGTGTGCAAATGACTTAATCTAAACTATAAGGCATATGTGCATATAACCCGTGCACTTATCGCCACATGCGAATCGCGGAACTAAACCCATCATTACGACAAGCAAAGTATTTTATAACTGGTTCAATCGTTAGCGATTTCAGCACATCGCAGAGGGAGGTACGTACCAGCCGCCAGCCTAAATCCAGGACCGCACTAAAAATTCCATATCAAACTGACAATGAAATTGCCCTTCACACGTAAGGTCCCCAGTTAAAATTGATTAAATAGAAATGTCTTTAGCAGGTAGGTCCAGTAGGTATGCCAAGAGGGAACACAAATTTGTTCATCATAATCCTACATCCCATTCGATTCCAGAATCGGTTCCCTTGGGAGAATACCTTTAAAAAAACAATTAGAAATATGTGTGTATTAAGAAAACTCTGTACAACTACATAAAGTCCATTATTTATTACAACCATACGTCAGGAAAATCGTGTGGCGTCCACTTGGTTACAAAATTGCTTTAATAGGCCGACCTTGTGTGGTATTCTTGGTGTGCCCGACTGGTAATGCGCCCAGTGTACGCTGCTAGCTGTAACCTACTTGCTACACAGAACTAACTCTCCATTCGCCTCATTACGAAAGGTACGCCATATATCCACTAAGCTGGTCCTTTTTCCACCACTACACTGATCTAGCAGCCATCTCCTCTCTCTCTCTCTCTCTCTCTCTCTCTCGCTCTCTCTCTCTCCGCTCTCCGCTCTCCGCTCTCTGCTCTCTGCTCTCTGCTCTCTGCTCTCTGCTCTCTGCTCTCTGCTCTCTGCGCTCTGCTCTCTGCTCTCCCAGTCCAGAAAGGCTTAGTTAAAACACAGTGGTAACGAGCTATCATTTTTGAGAAAAAGGCTGGAGACCCTAAGCCAGTTTGTATAATTCCTAGCTTGTCCCGTCCAACCCAATCCCAGATGTATGTGTATTGTGCAATCATTCCACACCGTCAAGCCTCAGCAGACATGCGTGATTCCCCGCTGCGACTCTGCTGCGCCTCGCGCCGCAAGCGGACGGAAAACACAGCGCGACGGCGTTCCAACACTCATACAGGCCCCTATGAGCGCAGTTCAGATACTCACAGACATCCATCCGAACCTCGTCAGACATCCTTGGATGCCCTATCCCGGCGCAGCTCAGACACTCACGAAAGCCCACCCCGACCCTCAGACACTCACAGAAGCCCACCTAGACCCTCAGACACCCACGGAGGTCCACCCCGACCGTCAGACACTCACGAAAGCCCACCCCGACCTCAGACACTCACAGAGGCCCACCTAGACTCTCAGACACTCACGAAAGCCCACCCCGACCCTCAGACACTCACAGAGGCCCACCTAGACCCTCAGACACTCACAGAGGCCCACCTAGACCCTCAGACACTCACGGAGGTCTACCCCGACCGTCAGACACTCACGAAAGCCCACCCCGACCCTCAGACACTCACAGAGGCCCACCTAGACTCTCAGACACTCACGAAAGCCCACCCCGACCCTCAGACACTCACAGAGGCCCACCTAGACCCTCAGACACTCACAGAGGCCCACCTAGACCCTCAGACACTCACGGAGGTCCACCCCGACCGTCAGACACTCACGAAAGCCCACCCCGACCCTCAGACACTCACAGAGGCCCACCTAGACCCTCAGACACTCACGAAAGCCCACCCCGACCCTCAGACACTCACAGAGGCCCACCTAGACCCTCAGACAATCACGGAGGTCCACCCCGACCGTCAGACACTCACAAAAGCCCACCCCGACCCTCAGACACTCACAGAGGCCCACCTAGACCCTCAGACACTCACAGGGGCCCACCTAGAGCCTCAGACACCAACAGAGGTCCACCACGACCCTAAGACACTAGGGTCGTAAAAAAAACTGTTTTACTTTTCAGACTCGAACCCACTTTTTCCCATTATATATTCAATTCTGATTTCAATGAGCTACATTCCACGCATCTACGACAACGGGAAAGATCGCCTCAAAACAGTTAAAGATTTCATGTTTCAGGCGCGATTGGCCGCCCGACGTTGCAGTCTCCCCTTGTTAAATTGGCATGAAAGGCGTGCATAACCTAGCAGTAAAGACAGCGTGGCATGTGCGTGCGTATAAGAGCGGTAGATGGCATTTAACATGCACGCATTTACTTGTCAGATGTATTTGCAGCGCAATACAAATACATGCTATTCCACAAAAAACTGAAATTAAATGGTTCAGCACACTAGTACTCTAAATCCCGACAGAACAGGAATGCCTTCCGGAGGCGAACCTTTCTCTGGAAACATTCGTTGGAGAACATCTTTGGGGCAGGTGCTTCTTACTATTCTCCAGCGAACTATTTTAGAGCTCTGGCACTGCTAGAAGAAGACCCTACTGCATATTTCTACCCTTTGGATGGCTCACGAAATCTTCCACCAGCTTCATACCACATTCCGTGGGACCGTTCACGACAGTAGGTTCTGGAATACCTTTTAACAGGGGAAGCTATACCAGTCATCAGCTCCTCAACAGAGTCATTTCAGGTCAGAATCTTTCAGATTCAGGCGCTCGAATACCAGCCAGCTTTCAGGAATGACAAATTGGCAGAGGCTTGGTACCGAGCCGAGCTATTCATAGCCTCTGTCGGAAACTTTAGCCTACCCAACTGAAATGTGGATGGTTTTGCTGTTTAGGCCGGGTACTGTGTCACTACCTTTTTACCTCCACCATTGTGATTCTTATTTGCGAGGCAGATTATAACTTTCTGGTCACAAATAACAGTTGCGTGCCGGCTCTATTTTCTTTGAGAAGATAATCACGAATTGCGCTAGCTGGTTTACGTGTGGCTGTCAGGAGAGGTTGTCTCCAACAAATGTCTGTTTAGAAGACCGGGAGCCCACCAGCGAGCCATATTCATGGAATATAGGGCATTGATGGCATGAAGTGCGTGCTACTACTGAGTCAAATTCCGTTCATCATTCCAGAAGATACTTAAAGACTGAATATTATAATTTTTGGAGTTTAACAACGCATCAACTGCTCAGGTCATATGGCATCAGAGGCGAGAGGGAAAGAATTAGCTCGGGCTAGAGCGGGGCGCCAGATTCTGCCTCTGGGTGGGCTCGAACCCACGACACCCAGCACATACAGAATGCCATTGGACGAGCCGAGCGCAAGCGCTAACCGACTGAGCCACTCAGACCCCGAAATAGTTAGCGGCTTTCCTTGTAAGTGGTTCTGAACCATGCATTTGGGTTCCTCCGTCGCGGATAGTCAGCTTCAGAGCCTTCTATGAGCCTCAAATCACAAAATTCCTCAATACCCCACTCATAGGATCCGACGGTCAAACTGTGCAGGATGACTACGACAAAGCTACTCTCCTTAACGACTTCTTTGTTTCTCAGACGGACATTGACACATCTTCAACCCCGATACCCCCTCCGACTTTACAAAACGATCGGGCGGTACCTTCCCTTGATACTATCGTGATAAGAGAACGTGACGTACTGGCAGTATTGAACTCTCTGGATCCAAACAAATCTACTGGTCCCGACGAACTACCACCCAAAATGCTGAAACTTTCAGCTATAATAATTGCAGAACCAATGGCAACACTTTTCAACAAATCTTTGCAAGAAGGCATATTCCCTAACGCATGGAAATACGCTAACGTCAGGGCAATTTACAAGAAGAAAGGCTCACCATCAGACCCAACAAATTATAGACCAATATCACTCTTAAGCTGTACCTCCAAAATTTTTGAAAAATTGTCTTCGGAAGCATTTACAAACACATCACCGACCACAATTTATTAACGGAAAGACAGGGTGGGTACCGCCTCACCAAAGCACCCAACTTCAACTGCTCTACCTCACTCACAATCTATACAGTTCACTGGACAAAGGACTGGACTTCACGGCAATATATCTGGACATAGCAAAATACTTTGACAAAATTTGGCACCAAGGACTTCTTTCAAAATGCGAAAACGATTTTGGTATTAGAGGACCCCTGTTAAATTGGCTGAAGACATACCTGACAGATAGGCAGCAAAGAGTAGTTATAGGGAGCGACCCACCTGGGGAATTTCCTCCGGCATCATCTACTTCAACACCTCCTTCATCACCTCCTTCCTCAACATCACCAACAGCATCTCAGCCAAAAGACTAAGCACAGGATGTCCCCAAGGCTCCGTGCTTGGCCCATTGTTAGCAATCATGTACCTCAATGGACTTGCGACAAAAACCACCAACGAGACGCTTTTCTTTGCCGACGACACCTCTCTTTACATACCTCACGCTCCCGACGACATAGCCGCAACTCAAAATACCTTACAAAGAGACCTCGACGAAATTGACAAGTATGGTCAAGAGTGGGTCATTACATACAATTCTGCAAAAACAGTCCAGCAAAATTTTCGCTACGCCAGAAGCAGCAAAACCCCGTTTGAAATTTGGTGGAACAGAAATAAATTCGAGCGCAAGTCACAAGCATTTAGGAGTAATTTTGTCCGACGACCTCAGGTTTCATGAGCACATTAATCACGTAATAAAGCAGGTTAACAGAGCACTTGGTCCATTATATCCTATTGCTTCATACATACCTCGGCCCATTCTTGACCAGATTTACACCATTTACGTTAGACCTTATTTTGACTACTGTGATACGATAATTGACGGACCTTTAACAAAGACAGACGAAATGCGACTAGAACGAACACAGTATCGAGCAGCCCAAATCATCACTGGGGCAATGTTGAGAACACCGACTGCAAAGTTACTTGAAGAGCTCGGATGGACATCTTTGACTGCAAGACGAAAATTCACCGACTCACGACATACACGACCTACAAGGTAGAACCTGAAAGTTCCTACCTACATTCGATCAATCATTCCTCCCACAAGACTGGACGACGCCGGAAGAACCCTCAGAAACGCGCAAAATCAAACTGCACTAAGACATCGCACAGAACTATTTCGAAACTTGTTTGTACCAAAAACTGGAAGAGACTGGAACAACACTCCCTAACCATCAGGCAGACAACTAAACAAAACTTCGAAAGGGAGATTGCAAAATATCACGGACAGCTGCCTCCACCCAAATACTTCGCTATAGGCTCAAAAATGGGAAATCGAATTCATACTCAGCTCCGGGTTGGTGCATCTAAATTAAACTCACATCTTTATCAATTCAATTTAACCGACTCCCGAAATGCACCTGCGGCTACCGATCTGAAACTGTTGCGCACTTCATACTCGACTGTCCCTCACACGATCTCCATAGAACACTGCTTTTCCGATCCATATCCCAAAACTCGAATTTAACTTTGAAACATTACAGCGTTCGGCACAAATCGAAACTGTTCTACGAGGCAGTGGCCTGAGTCCCGGCAGCGAGCGTGACATAGCCTACTTATTTCAATCATTTCTCATCCGTACCCAAAGATTCAGTTCAAGAAACTGACGCAGCGACAGGCATCGCCGACAAGGGATCCCCGGTCGCCCGGTGCCCGGGCGGCGGCCAGCGATCTGACAGCCGATGGTTAGTGTACGTGCGTTGTGTATTGTGTGTGTGTGTGTGTGTGTGTGTGTTGTTTTTGTTTGTGTTTGTGTGTGTGTGTGTTGTGTTTTTTTTGTGTGTGTGTGTGTGTGTGTGTGTGTGTGTGTGTGTGTGTGTGTGTGTGTGTGTGTTGTGTTGTGTGTGTGTGTGTTGTGTGTGTGTGTGTGTGTTGTGTTGTGTAAATTTTTATATGGAGAGGCACTGACTTAAGCTACGGCTTTTGTGCCAATCTCTACATAACCCAGCCTGTTAGTGTTTTCGAATAAATGTTTTGAACTTTGAACTCAAAGCTATCCATGAAATGCAGTGCAGTGTTTTCAATAAGTTAATATAGAAATCGCCCGGAATGTGCTGAAGTCAATTTGCCATCAGCTGTGGTATCTGTGCACAAAAAGTTATATTCTGTCCCGCTGGAGAGAACCACCATTTTGGAGGTAAGGAGCCAGTCGCACAACAATGGTCAAAACAGCAAACAATTCACCTTTGACTAGGGCAGGCTTAAGTTTGCGATAGAGGCTATGAAGAGCTCGGTGAATGCTCGGTACTAAGCCTCAGCCAGCTTGTCACTCCTGACAGCTGGCTGATATTTCATTGCCTGAATCTGAAATATTCTGACCAGAAATGGCTCCGTTAAGAAGCTGGTGACTGGTATAGCTTCTCCTTTTTCAAGGTATTCCAGAACTTAATGTGGTGAACGATCCCACAGCGTGATGTGAAGCGAGTGGAAGATTTCTTAAGCCATCCAAAGGGTAAAAATATGCAGCACAGTCTTCTTCTAGCAGTATCAGGGCTCTTAAAAAGTTCGCTGGAGAATAGGGAGAAGCACCTGCCCCAACGACGTTCACCAACGAATGTTACCAGAGAAAGGTTCGCCTCCGGAAGGCATTCCTGTTCTGTCGGGATTTAGAGTACTTGGGTGCTGAACAATTTAATTGCAGGTCTTTTGTGGAATAATATGTATTTGTATTGCGCTGCAAATACATCTGACAAGTAAATGCCTGCATGTTAAATCCCATCTACCGCTCTTATACGCACGCAAATGCCACGCTGTCTTCACTGGTAGGTTATGCACCCCTTTCATGCCAATTTAACAAGGGGAGACTGCAACGCCGGGCGGCCAATCGCGCCTGAAACATTGAATATTTAACCGTTTTGAGGCGATCTTTCCCGTTGTCGTAGATGATTGGAATGTGGCTCATTGAAATCAGAATTGAATATATAATGGGAAAAGTGGGTTTGAGTCTGAAAAGTAAAAAAAATGTTTTTTGAACGGCCCTACTAAGACAATCACAGAGGCCCATCCCGACCCTCAGACACCCACAGATGCCCATCCCGGCACAGCTCAGATATTCATGGACGTTAATCGAGTACGGCCCAGACACTAGCAGACACCCATCTGAGCACGCCCCAGACACTAGCAGACACCCATCTGAGCACGGCCCAGACACCGGCAGACACACACCCCAGCACGGCCCCGACACCGGCAGACACACACCCCAGCACGGCCCAGACACCGGCAGACACACACCCCAGCACAGCCCAGACACCGGCAGACATCCATCCCAGCGCAGTGTTTGCAGAGGCGGCGAGCGCGGTGCTTCTGGCCAGGAGGCGCGCTAACGGTGCGCGTCAATCTGAGCGGGCAGTGAGCCGTGTCGACCGGCCTGCCCACCGCCGGCCGTCCCGCTACGCCACCTCCAGGGCAGGGATTCTCACAGCGCCACGCCACTCGCTGGGTGCCTCCTCTCCGGAGCCGAACTGAACAGCAGCTTATCTTATACAGGTAGTATCATCATAACATTAAAAATAACTATAGGATTGCCTTTCAGCTGGACCCGTCCTTGTCACATCCTATCGTTTCTTTTTCACACTTACACCACACCCAAAGGCTCGCATAAGAAATCTCGCAAACGTATCATGAGGTCATTGGTGGAGATTTCGGAGGGATTGGGCGTTAGGACCCCTGGGTTTTGGGTCTTCCATAGCCTTTGCATGGGATTTGTATTTCCATGTCAGCGTCAACCCATTCAGGACCCCCTGGGTCAAGAAGAGATCTCCAGCCTTGCATGAGGTAGTGAAGAAGATGGAGGTTAATAACAATAAAGGATATCGCGTATTCCCTTGTTTTGATTAGTAAACGAGGAATTGTCAAGGATTGCTGCGCATAAGAGGCTACATGTAACTTGTTATCGGGTTAAAATTGTTTTCACAAAGATCGAGATATTGGAAGGTGTGCAAGGAATTCAAGACTCGCACGCATGATTACCAGAAACAAGAGTCGGTCAAGCATTTACGGAGAAGTTTTGGGGTGTTGACGTTCATTTTAAAATGTATCAATATGCAGGGGACAGGATTGGGTAAAATATAAACCTTCCAAGTTGGGGATAATCAGAAAAAAGCACAGAAAAGAAAGACAAAAAGGACGGAGTGGAACAACACATTGTGAGTTAGTATGACATAAATTACAGTTACTGGCACTGTAAACATGAGTTTTAGGTGTAATGGGCCAAAACTGTGGCACTTAAGACAAGTAATAATGCTGCACAAACTCAGATAAATCATAGACCTATATGGAACATGGGAACTATGATATGGCAAAGACACATGGTATAGCTTTTTCCATCCTTGCTGTGGAAATTTCCACCCATAAACACACATAATAGAAACGATAAAAGGCAAAAGTCCTCTGTCTCAACTGTTCTTAGCCAGTTTGCCAAACAGCAGATAGAATGGTCTCTCTGGATGGGCCGCGACTGCACGGGCCGTCTGCTCAGTGTTCATCCCCGCGGGCCGTTCCCGGAGACACCGGCGCGCCCTGGGCAAGTAGCACCGGCCTGATCGCCGGCGTGGTTCAACGGCATCTGACCGGCCCCAGCCGGAACTCAGGGCATGAAGTATTGGGGTGCAGCTGTTTGCTGCAGGCCTCCAGACACCAATCAATGGGCCGAGCAGAGGAATGCAGGGCTGGAGGTGGGGAGGAGCACGCGACAGGTCTGCTGTAGCCTTATTCAGGAGATTTGTACAGGCTGGTAGAGAGGGGAGAGGCTGGTGAAGTAGAACTATCGGAGAAATGACAGCGGAGAGCCGGATTAAGGGAAGGGAGGTCTAGATCTCAGAAGGATAAACCTGGAAAGAAGATCAAGAAAGGAATTAATCATAGCCAAGCCAGGATTTGTATGGCAAGAGAGGATAATCATGAGGATTGGTGCAACACTAATAAACAAACTTAGGAAACAATTCAGACTCTATGCAAGGTTTATTTATTGTTTATTCAAGCTTCAAAACTGTTAAGACTTTGTTCAAGGTTTATTCATGGTTCCGAAAGAAAAGTCTCGTACAACGATATCGAACCCAGGGCAATGAAACTCGATGGGGACGGTTCAGCCGGAGGAAGGGTTGACTGTCTTACTGTCAGACTGTCTTACCAAACACCCCAAGCCTATATAAGTCCTAAAATGACGAAGCACCCAGTCAAGTGAACACGTGACCTATAGCCGGCTGCTGAAGGTGCCGATCGTGGAGCCCACCTGACATGAATTAGCCAGTGATTGCACTATTAGCGTGGCCATGGGCATTGCAATATTCACGATTTTGAAAACAGAAGAGCGTTCGGCTACCGATAAGAGATTGCCAGAACGGATGCTGACGAAAACGTGGTATTGTTTTGAGCGTGATTGGATGTTAAAAAATTTTAAATACAAAAGCAACATCAAAGGCATAGAAAAGCATATTGTTAATTTTTATTCATTCGCTAATGGTGTCCAATTGAATGCTATAATTATGATATTTCACGTCCTCAACAGAACTGCAAAATATATTCCAGCTGTTCGCAACCGAATATGGAGTGGTGGAGATGAGCTTCATATTGGAACAAGCTACGGTTTCTTTGGCATTGCCAATAGCATCGTGGCGAAAATAACATTTCAAAATGGTCTATCGAAAATAAGAATAGGAACTTCAAGAGGGGTGGAAACGCGAATCAAGCGTGCAGAGATACATCGCTCCCTCACGGTCCAGTGTAGGACACTTCTAATTCTTGCCAAAAAAATTAAAACAAAATTGCAGTATCAAAAGATACCTGAAAAACACATTAAATAAAAACCGTACTATGCGGCAGCTGTCACTTCCCGGCAGCCGACTTTTTCAGTTAAATCCGGTTTTCGGTGAGACATCGACACACAAGCCTTTATCATCGTGATAAGGGCTAAGGAAGCAGCTGCTGTGGTCACTTTGTACCGTGCAGACTGTCAGTAAGGAGCAATTCCTTCGGTGATTGCACTGGAAGTCACCACCTGCACTGGCACCCCACAAACATCGCAAGCAAATGGCTCTTAGCCATGCATACAGGCCATTAAGGCTCGACAAGTGCGCTAATTTGGGATTGGTACGGCGTTTGTTGATTGTATCACATTTCCTCTAGGACAAAATCCAGGAACCTCCACCCTGAAACATTACTGCCGTTTGGTATTTCTTTGTCACACTTTCGATCGTTGCTTGTACGACCAAAACTGGCACGCAGAGTTGCCGTTTCCAACCGAAAACACATGGATTTCACCTGGAGCCACAACAAAATCGCACTGACAGTCGTGGGAAGTAAGTGAAGAGCGCGGGAACAATCTGTCAGTCGACCTCCAGCAGTCAGGCATCTACTGATCGGCAACAGAATTTCTCAAGCCTTACTTTCAAAGATCTATCCATGGTTGTCTTCCGTGTCTGCTGCGCAATCCTAGGTTATAGATCATATTGTTGTGAATAGTTTCGGTCACACACGAGTTCTCTCGCAATGGTTCGCAAGTTCTTTGTATGCTCTGCGATTTTGACTGACGATATCTTAATGCTTTTCAAAAAGTTCATCGATATCGTTTCAAATTGTTAAAAACCTGATTGCCTTGGAATTTTCGCAGACATTCATGACCACAAAATGACATCGAAAAAGTGACCAAGTCCCTTGCCAGAGGGATAAGTGGTTTGTGATCCTGAATGTGTTTCCGAACTGGGCATGACTATTTTCATGCCACACAGCAAAACATTTGTGGAAATATCAATGCCGGCAAGGTGAGGATTCTCACCTTGCTTAGAACTGAATGTTCCGTAATTTAGTAAACATGGAAGAACATGGCTTAATAAAGTCACAGATGTTAAAAATGAACTTTCTCGACTCAGTAACAGCATTCTTCGAGGCATTTCCAGTGTATTCTATACCTATACAATCGACAGCAGAAATACTTATGAGACTGCGTCAAAGCAGCATTTAGGGTGACCGAAGTATGCCGCCCGAGGCCACCCTGACCTTCCTGGCTGAATCCTTCTTTCGAACCTTATACCGAAATATTTCAAACTCAGCGCAACTCTTGACGTCAAACATACAGAAGATCTGCAAATGCAGGGCGTTACTGGCAATCTAAAATGGCGTTTACGTTCCTAATGGTGAGTGTCTGGTAGCGCCAGGGGCGCCGCCACGGAATTTTTATAGGGGGGACGAACCCGAGCTGGTGCTGACCGGAGGACGCGAATTTTGAGCATATTCGGTACCGGACAGCACTGATGACAATGGACCAAAAAATGTTGGAGGGACGTCCCCCCTGGTTGGCCAACATGGGGGGGATGCGTCCCCCCTTTTCGGCGCCCATGGGTAGCGCGGTTTCGTATGACATGTTTATCAGGAATGCGTAGTTTTTTACAATGGCTTAAGCACAGGCCGAAGTGAATCTTCCCAAATAGGACCAAGATCAGACAGTATAGCAACTGAATATTTTACTTCCAATCGTAACAGTGGTAGGTAGACTTTAGCGCTTAAGCGTAAAACGTCTTTGAGAAGACAGAGCAATCTTAAAATGCAACAAACCATCATTTGTGGTAGAAACACCGGCTCGAAACTTATGAGGGAACTTGTTAGCATTGCTTATGCCCTTAAGGTGATCACCATTCTGTCTTGCTGCTAGAATGATGCGCGCGCCTCGTTTCCCGGTAAATAATGACTTCCTCGACTTTAACCGTGTGTGGTATTTATGAGCCTTCCTCGTCATAATTGGCGATAAATCCTCCTACAGAATCGACCATAAACAAACAAGCCAAGTCTATGCCCAGCCTCCATCACCAATGCAATGGGATGGAAGAACAAAAACCCGTACATGATTACGGCAAAGCAGAGACAATAATATGTTTAAATGTCAAAACAGCACGCATGCAATCTGCAGCAGCCGCCGAGTCAATGTTCTTTACAAAATGTGTTGCATGACGACAAAGACTCTGTGACTCTTTTCTTTCCAAGTTTAAAAAACATTGCAGACACTTGTTCCAGTAGTGAACTTCCTCCCGCGCCAATCTCCCACACGACTTAAAAAAACGCACGCCAAAGAAGGTTCCGCAAAGCTATTACAATGCATCGCATATTTTATCCTTTTCATTGTTGATTGATTAGTTGGGTTTAGGGGGCGCTAGCCTGCGGGGTCATAAAACATTTTTTATTGTTCTCAATGGCATTAAAGAATATATTTATGTATTATTGAAATAATCTCACCCTGGCAAACAGATGGCTATGCTAGGTTAAAGGGAATGTGGCACCTTGGTCGAATCCTGGAATTTAGTGTAATTAGGCGTACTTTTAGTCAAAAATAATGAAACCACCCATGCTTTATTTGAAAAATGTACAATAAGCTCAATATTTGGTTTTTAAAAATACTTCTCTAGAAAAAGAAATAAATATCAGACTGTGGATGATGTCACGATCTGGCAACCACTACCATACTTGAAACGCTTCAAGGGCTTCGATTGGCTGATGCTCATCGTGACGTCAGCATATGTCGTCACACCAGTAGCTCACAACAATGGCCGCCGGCGACGGGGGCTGAGGGGGCTGGTGTCAGGTAGGTTTTAGCTTTTTTCTACGGAAATATCGAGTTCCAAGACAAATGAAATATGGAGTACCGGGTTTTCCGACCTGCTTTACAACTTGGCTATCTCAGTTAAAATCACGTTGTGAAGGTGCCACATTCCCTTTAACACGCGCATTGACGGGGGTCTGAGCCACCTTCGCATTGACGGGGGGCGGGTACCCGCCCCCTAAGATCTCGAGAACCACGGTAGGTAGCGAAAAACGGCAAACGGCGTTGGGCTGCCCATCCACTTCTCCATCGAAAACATTTGAACCATTTTTTTGTCAGGTCACATTTAAGGTCACGAGAGGTCAAAACATGCCCGTCATAGGGATAACATGTAAAATTCAGTTTTTCGGGCATTACATCTGAACAAGTAAAGATAGAGCAAAACAACTTGAACTATATGAATCCTCTCAGCAAGCCGAATCGAATGATATATAATTTGACCTTGCTAGGTCAAATCAAGGATTTGACCTGACCTGAGGTCAGGTCAGGGTCAAATTATATAAAATGTATATCATTAGAACCGCAAAGCCTAGGCGAGTCTAATGCAGCTTAAATAAATGCTCTATCACCATCCGTTACTGAGTTATTCCGTAAAAACCATTTTTCCCATGTATTTCCAATGGAGAGGTCATGCCTCGTACCTGACCTTAGGTCATCGATATCAAAAATACCGGAACATATGTTAGAGAACTCGGTGGGGCCATTATGTGATATGAGTTTCAATCGGATAAGTTCACCCTGCTCCGACTTATGCTATCTTAAACTTTTTTTGAGGTTGGGTCACTTGACCTGTACTGGTGACCTGACCTGAGATGACCTAACCTTAAAATTTTCACAGAAGTTGTAGAAATGATGAGGGAAAAGGTATACCAAGTACGGCGGCGCTACGCGCCGCCGTTTTTCTACTATCTCCGAAAAACCCGAGGGGGGCGGGTACCCGCCCCCCGTCAATGCGCGTGTTAAAGGCAAAAATTGAAATACCTCGAGCCAATTCAACGTCACAAGTTGGTCTTGTATGGTCATGATGCATATCGATAAGCTCCTCATAACAAAAAGAACATAATGACGTAAAACTTAACAAAAAATCACAGCCTACGTATGTGCCTTGAAAATAATAGCCTTGAAATAGCATTGAAAGTTGATGGGTCAAATCTTAAACTTGATCTACGGGAACATTCTGAGTGCATTATATGAGAACTCTCAACCTGATCTCATCTATACTTGCCAGAACGAAGACATTTGTATTTTTCCAACAGATTGCATATGGGATGACCAACAATTAAGCGTACACTAGGTGAGCGATAAAAAAATTCAGAAATTTCGGATTTAAAGACCTTGATAACCCCATAAATTGTAGCAGTTTGGAGAAGACTGGTCTGAGATATACTTTTTGCGCGTAGGCGGATCCAGGACTGCCGATTGCAGGGGCACCTTCCCGGAGGGGGCGCCATCCGGTCCAGGGGGGGCACCAAATTTTTGAAAACGTAAATTGATCAGAGATAAGGGTGAGTTGTGTTTTCCATGTGTCTTCGACTTTTGCGTTCCCCAGGGAAAACAATGACGGGACAGATTTCAGCCTCCAGGGGATAGTTTGCCAAAAATCCGATTTATCGGACCTGGGCTGCTTGTTGCCGATTGAGATATCCGAACACAGGAAATTTTCCAGCCTGGGCCAAAACGGCCTAGTTGCGGGAGCGTGAGAGGCGAGAGAGCAGCCAGGTGTTGTAAAATTAATATAGGGGGGGTGATTTCATTTGTGGGGTCGATGCTAGATCCTGTGGTTAGAATCTTCAGATTCGTTTTTAAGGTTTCCTCGGTGCTATATCACGTAGGTGTCGGAGATCAAAAAGGGAAGGGGTCTTCTTTACACTCTGCGCACAGCACCTTCTAATTCACATTACCCTTGCACCTTCTAATTCATATTACCCTTGCAGACAAAAAATCGGCTAGATAACAATGAATGCCGCCCCGGTAGCTCAGTTAGTAGAGCGTTGGGCTCCGGCCCGCTGCTCAGAAACATGCAGTGGCAGTGCATGTCCAGGCTTGGGATCGGTTTCCCCTGAGACGCTCCGGCGCTCAATAGTTTACCCGACGTCGGTCGGCTGGCAACTGACTGGTGAGAGGGTGACCTGAGCGGGCGGCCGTCCTTGTGCTTTGTGGGACGTTAAACTTTGGCGTCTAAATTAGCCCTTCATTGTGGGAGTTGCTCGTTCGGGTGGTGGGGTCGGGATCTCCGTGACAAGTCCCTTGATGACTTTAGTGAGATTCCAACTCCAACAGCCATACTAGGAACAACTTAAACATTTTTTATTTAAAAACAAAAACAAAAATGTTGTGACTTTGCGAGAGAACACAGGGTTTGACATATCTGCTCAACATCACCTTTCATTCTATTCTTAGTGTTTCAACAACAGCAAGCAATTTGCAACGTTGAAACTTGGATACACAATTATTGTCAACTGTTTAAGCGGGTCATGTTTGTACATTTCTACCCATTAGTAATTTATGGGTAGCTCTGCCCCTAGGACTTCCGAGGCGAAAGAGAGCCAAAAAAGAGCGACTCAGCAAAATGCGAAACAAACCAGTAAAATCAAACAAAGGGTCAAAACAAAAACAACACACATATGGTCACTTGCTTTTCGTAGATGTCCATTGTTCTGCTTTACAGCTAAAAAGCTGGCCCGCCAAAAGATTCAAAAGATTCGCTACCGAGTGGGGGCCTCCCCCTCGGTAGCGACGACCGTGGTTGCAAACATACGCCTGCATCTTTATTTCTTTCTGATGTAGGTAGTAACATATTGGTTTCCCACACAGAGCAGCAGCCACTGACGGAACTAGCAGCCAGGGTGGCCCACGCCCCGAAACTGAAACGGCTTATTCAATTCACTGATTAGTTTTTCGAGACACCAGTTGGATTTTGCATGTAATTCTGGTATTGTTTTTAGTCTATTTTTATCTGTATTTTATCATTTTGTGGATGCATTAAAGACCTCGTCCAAGTTGGACAGATATAAACCTCATATAAATAAGCGTCAGGACACTTTGATGTGTATATTCTGATGTTATTCATTCACAAGTCATATCGGGTATCACCTTACTTGTCTGATACGTGGCGAAGGTGTATGATGATGCATGAGATTGTACCTTACCAGGCGTGTACCTCCTTCAAATGTGTATCTATCCCTCTGTGATATTAAATTCACTTAGATCAATTGTTGAGGCTGTTTTTCTTACCTACTGTATCCGTTACCTTAGATTTTTCGTGATAGCAAATAGGATTCGAAATTTAACGCGAGTGTTGCAAGAGGTTCTTTAAGCTTTCGAGCTCTTAGATTACGCGCTGAATGGACACTTGATCGCTGAAGAAGATAGTAGCATGACATTCTAAAGCTCCGAAAAACATGGGCGGGTCCAGGATTGCCAATCGGAGGGGGCACCTTCCCGGAGGCGCCATCCAGACCAGGGAGGCGCCAATTTTGACTGGAAAACCTATCAGGTTGGCGCCAAATCCTATCGGTGGGCGCCAATTTTCGCATCATGGGGGGGTGGGGCTGGGAAGCGACATTTCAGGAGGCGCCATCGAACTTACAGGGGGGGCCGTGACCATTTCAGGGAGTGCCGAGGGTTGATGGGGGGCATCTATATCCCTCCGGTATCCGCGTAGACCGAAGAATATATCTGAAATCCGACTGGAACCTCGAACAACTTATCAACGAACTTTATGTGTCACCGTCAAATACAATTTACCGCACCAAAGGTTTATTTAAGTGTGGAAAGGTGAGTAAAAAATGAATGAATTTAACCTGCTACCCCCAGTGGCGGATCCAGGGGGGGCAAAAAGACATTTGCCCCCAAACGGAAAAGTTCGTGGTAAAACTACGTTTTTGCCCCCTCCCCCAAAGCGATCGACCTCCTTTTTTCCTTTTTCCCCCGACTCCTTTTTTAGTTTATAAGCAAGATTTTTGTGCTTTAAAGGGAGATACGTGAAAAATTTTATTGGCTAGCTCAAAGGTCACAAAAGTTGTTTCAGAAGTCCTATTCTCATTTTTGCGAATTCGGCCTGCAAATGCCTTAAAATTGCTCTCAAAGTCAACATTTCTAGACGACTTTACCGGTACACCTCATATCGGTGTATATGACCTACAGACGGCTAAGGCTATCAACTTCTCTAAGAATTAGAACATATCTATCCTAAACAGTGATGTAGAACTTTAGACTACTACAGACGAAAATTACTTTAGAAAAACAATATTCAAAACTATTTTGAAACAGAAATATAGTGCTTAAAAGAAATCACAATTAACCAATCAGAAGCCTAGGAATTCTCAAACCAGGGTCACGTGACCTATCTGACGCAAAAGTTTTGTCATCCTGGGGCTGAAGCAGGAAATGATTCAAGACCCGAGGTACGAAACCGCTGAAGCAGAGGTGCAGAAACTTGCCAACTCGGCTACTGGAGTTTGTGACACATTTATGATAGTCGAGGTGCATAAGTGTGACAAAATAGCGATCGTGACAGTATGGTTCAAAATCAAACCACACATTTTCAAAATACAGAATGAAGCGTGTAGCGAATATTTTAACTTAGCAACTCTGTCCTTCAATTGCACAGCGTACCATCAGTGCTACAATATTGGTACTGTGTTCAGTTTCTACTAAAACGAGATACCTCCGCTGCAGAAAACCCGAAAACCGCTGTCACAGTTGCCAGATTTTAACATGCAGCCCAATGGTGCTGATTGTTAGTAGTTGCCAGAAAGTTGTCGCCTAGATGCCCGAAATGTGACAGTCAATTTTTTCAAGAAATACATGATTGTGGGCATATTTAAGGTATTAAAGATAACGCAGATACGTTATCAAGTACTTCTCTGTCCATTTTGTCAGGTTAAATAATATTTAAAGTTTGAGTATCTTCGATTTAGCGGTCCCTATTTCTTTGAATTTAGTATCAAGTACGCCTAAAAGCTACTAGGAAAAGTACTAAATGAGTGAAAGAAATAAACATAGCTTGGCAGCAATTCTACCTAAACTACGCAACAGCGACAAGACAAGTTCGCAATGTTTGTGTGATGTAGAGCCTGCCAAAAAATTTGAACAAGTGGGAAGCTACTTCTGTTGAGGGCATATTTATTAGGTATGTCTGAGATAAGTGCAGGCTAAAACTAGCTGGAATAAATAGTGCTGCCCATGGCTAATCTAAGATGAATGTTTGATACTGATGCACTTTCACACATCAAACTTGGTTTTTCATTCCTTAGCTTGCTTGTGCCTTACCTTATTTGTGCCCTAGATCAAGATTGGTTAGGTAGATTTGGAGCTGGAGGAAGTTGGGAGAGTTGGCGCCAGCAACAGACTGGCAACAACAGTAATTCAGGTGAGATTACATGATCAAATTATCATGTCAATATTGTACAGATAGCAAATGTGTGCCAATGCAGTCCTCCACAAAGTGTTAAAACACACACTGGAGAGGGGCCTGGCACTAACATGCACTAGAGGGGGCCTAGTAGACCCCCTTCTCATCTCAGAAAATCACAGAAAATCTCAGAAAGAAAGAGACTTTGAAAAACACTGGTTGGGGGTGTGTTGCTTACTACCAGTGGTAGTAAGCAACACACAGGACCTGAACTGCCTGGAGTTAAAACAGGATTTTGACTTATACACTGGATCTTTCTTTGATATCAGACTTCCAATACCTCTGTACATATTAGGCCAATAGACATAATTTTTACATCTATGCAGGGTAGTTGCCTCAGAGTTTTTACTGCAAGAAGGAACGACCAGGCAGGTGATAATCAGGTGTTGGGGTAAAATCTTAAGCATTTGATCTGGCTATAAAAATGCTACCTAAGGTCCACTTTACCAACACATTTTAGGTAGATCCAAATCCTATGTTGACATTGACATTTTTGTCCCTTTTGTTGATATGTGAGATAGAAGTTCAGTGGGGGGTGGGGGAAGCTGTGATCAGGGTTCCCAATTGTGTGTAGGTGTACGCTCCCATTTATAGATTAGTTCCCAATAATAATTTTCATAATTGCCACATTTAATCATGGGGAAATATACCATAATTGGGAACACTCCTTCCAAAAATGGAAACTTCTTCAAAAAGGAAATGCATGTCATTGGGGGAAACTCCAGTCAGAGTTGCCAATAATAGTTATGATCCCAATACTGAAAACAATGATCCATAATTGGAAATTTTCCTTCCAAAACATAAACATGATCTAAAAATGAAAACACAGTTTACTACTTGCATGCGGTAATGGCTTGGTGCTTGAACCTTGTCCGTTGCAAAAAGTAAGAGACAGGTAGATGACATTCAGCATATTGGAAATAGTATTCAAGTATAAAATTATTATTTCCAGCTTTGTGTGACAGAGGAGGCATACGTCTCATTGAGTTTGTGACAGCCAGTATACTTTCTGCACCTCTGCGCTGAAGACTTAGTAATTATGTTTGTTTCCGTTTCTAGGGCAATCTAATTCATTTTGTAGTTTTTAAAAGCTTTTTAAAATTAATACAAATACAAATAGAGGAGAACAGACATTTGTATTATAAAAAAATTTGCTTTTCGACTTTAAATAGCTTTCGAAAAGTAAGTGATGGGTGAAGGTTTCAGCATTTTATCGGATCTGTTAACCTATTTCGATAATAAGTGAGTGGCCCCCAAAATGTTGCCGAAGATTCAAAAATAAACGATAGTTGCGTAATCAGGATTTTTTCAAATAGCAAGAAACCACAATAATAATTTTTCACGTATCTCCCTTTAACTCTGAACTTCAAACAGAATCAGTTATGTTCAGTGTAAATATTGGACCCTGGATAGAAAAAAATCTGGAGTCTATACTTTTTACCCTGTTAGGTTTTTTATTTCTTCTTTTTATGCTTTTGTCTCAAGTACCTAAAATTTTACCGGCGAATCATGTTGTAGCGCATCTTTTCACTGCGTGATGTTTTGTTTTGTTGTTGTTACTGTTGTTTTTTGTTTTGCTTTTCCACTTTGGTTTGCCCCTCCCAAACCGACCGGCTAGATCTGCCACTGGCTACCCCACCCCGCCCACCCAATGGACTGCCCAAAAAATCACAAACCCAAACAAACTGAAAATCTGTCAGGGACCAAACCACATCCTCCACCAAGAGGCCCGTGGAGAAAAAATTTCGTAGAGTGGGAAAAAACAACATATTTTTGCCTCCTGGAGGGTTATCCACACCATATTCACCCAGCCCCACCAGGAGGGGGGCGGTCGGTGGTGATTTCCACCAAGTGATTCATATCGCGCTCCTCCAACCCCTCCCCCCAACCAGGTGCACGCCACAATATCGGTCCAGCTACCCCCTGCCACAAACGCGGGTCCTGGATCTACCAGTGCGGTGATCCTAACACTTCCGACTTGTCACGAGTGTAGCATTTCAACTGAGTGGGTAACAACTATAGCAAAAGCAGTTCAAAGTTCTGTGTCGCCACCGGCAAAGTGGCCAAACTTCAACATGATGCTGACAAAAACTTTCATCATCAGGACCAAAACTGTTCAATTTGCCCTCGTTGCCCTCCGCAGGGCTGGATATAAATGTCCGGCTTTTCTCATTTTGACTGAGATCAGGAAATTTTCCAGTGGGGCCGCCCCGCCCCCTTTCCGACGTTGCAAAAGTTAACCGAAACCAAAAGGATACCGTCTAACCGACTAGGGACAGAATCCGACGCGGGCATTTGGTTAGCCACCTGAGCGGCAGTACATACATTGACAGCCCTACTCACTGGCTACTCGTCTAGAGGTCGAGACCATGTGTACCTGTTTGCTATATGACTCTCCCATTGCATGGATTGAATGAGGGTGGATAACGGCCTCAGGCAGCAGCTGCCATGTCCCCTTTATTTAGTCCCCCTCCCCTGCCGCTTGCAGTCGGACCGTCAATGACCGCGAAAGATTAAAACGGCCATTGCTTCAACATGAGAGAACATTCGAGCACACACATAGTTCCGTCCCATTCAGGTTTGTCCCAACGCATTCTGATTCGGTTCTAAAAATACATCCAACACGTGGTCCCGTTTATTTTCGGATCATTACATGTTCCTTCTGACATTTTCAGAACATCTATCAGGTTCCATCACGTCACAAATGAAACGTGACAATTTTTATAAGCCCTGTGCGATTCCAACCATACCAATGCACAATTCTCATCCCGTTCTCCGTCCCAATCAAACCTCTTCCTTCTACGTCTAGGGAAAGACGCACTTCCTCGCGCCAAGGTCCTTGAGCAGTGACTACATGCAGTCAATATAGCACTGAGCGTAAGAATGATTACCTTTGATCACTCCCTCATATTTTCTCATGTCCTCACGCTGTCTTACCCATCCGATGAAGATCTCTTTCACATCTCCGGCGGTGCGCTTACCTTGGCAGAGCCAGCGTTCAGCGACAGTACGTTGGGCTGATGGGGAGCAACGGTCCTTCGTGGGTCAGACGGTTGACATTCCTTCCACAGTATAAGTTTAAGCAGCTCCACAAGGTGCACCAGTGTTTTTTCCGAGCGATACGCCCCACGTGAACGCCCACCGTACCAACCTCACCACAAGCGTCTCAAAACTGATTTCGAGAGCGCGCTCAGATCTGCCGGCCCGTACGACAGTTTGATGAGCCTGCCACCTGGCGGCTGTGTTTGGCCTCCTCAGATTTTACTGGCTAGTGCCATCTAGTGGCACTATACAAAAGATCAGCTACAGCCTGTAGACGACAGCAGAAGTCGTACCCGCCACCTGGGTGGTATAGGTGACTCTGAAAACAGCAATGCGGTCGGATTTGATACCTCTAGTTCGAGTTGTGGACATCACATAGATGTACAGACCCATGCGGTAGTAAAAGAATAAACACATTGACCATGCGTGTAAAGGATAAACACAGACAGTCTTATACCAAAATTGAGGAATTGAGGAATACGAAATGTCGACTACATTCAAGGGTTGAGATTGGTTAGAGTTTCCGGGAAGGAAGAATGCGCTCAACCCGTATCATGGGAAGCGTGGTTGGAGATCCCGGGGGTTTTGGGGGTTAGGACCCCCTCCCGCCTGGATTTTCGGTCACCCGTATGATTTCTATAGGGATTGCATTACCGAGCCAGCAGTAACTGATCCAGGATCCCCTCCCGGTCGAGGAGGCTTGTGGTGAAGACACTTCTAAAATACCTTAAATGGCATCACAGTGGGTAAATTTTATCTAGAATAGTGCCAGCATCTAAAAGTGCTGAAACAGACCAAGGAGCGTAATGAAGAGAGCTAAAAAATGTTATCTTTAGATCAAGGCTTAGAGAACAAAGATTTAGATAAAAGGTTATCATAAGAACCGGAGTAAAAAAAGATAGAGTAAAACAGCTGAAGCCCAGAATTCGCTAAAAGTGCTTGCACAACGTGCAGCAGGACATATCGGTTATAGAGCATCATTGGATACAAGTTGGAGCTTTCCTGGCCCTTTAACCTAATGATGGTCAATGACCGAAACATTGATTTTACCCTGACTCGTCTATTTAACACTCGCGCTGGAGGCGGGAGTGCTCGGAAACCCCCGTACTTTTTTCTAGGTGGCTGAAGAACCGATCGCTGTAAAAAATATACAACGCTCCTTGGCTGCATTGGAGGGAGTTCAACGGCACGCCGACTGGTGAGGTCATTTTAAAATTGGCCAATTGTTTACCTATAGGCTTTCAAACTCAAAACCTATATTTGGAGATCACCGCAATCGCTCGTTCACACCAGTTCGCCTGCATCGGAGACAGACTGTTGACATTTTAATCCCATATAAACGAGAATATATTTCAAAGGTTACTCCACATAGAGGTCAGTGTCAAGGTCAAAGGTCACATGTTAAGGTTATACCAGCATTCTCAATGTTATTGGCCCAAGTACTGCCGGTCGAATGGCGTTACACAATATGACATAAATTATACCACGACGTCATAGTTAAAATAACTGAATGTATAGGAAAAGCTCAAAGGTCATGGGTCAAGGCCAATTCTTATTTCCCGCTCAACGGCTGCTATGGAGCTATTCATAGTGTAATTATTGGGAATACATCACATTATGACGTCATAGGTCAATGATCTGCAGTCACCTTGACCCCAAATTTTGAGAAAACACTTTTTGGCATCTTGAAGCTATGAACTTGGTTCTTTTTACTGCGTTCCATACTTTTAGCTTAATCACGCTACTTCTCGATGAGTCCCCAGCACGGTCAAAATCTTACCTTTATGACGTCGTTCAAAGCTTAAAATATCGATCTAGATGAATAAACATGGGTTATAATGTAGATCACCATAGCTCCAGTCCACCCCGAACTGACATTTTTCTAAGCCTCTTAGTTTCTGAGATCTCAAGGGTGTACCAGCACATTTACATGCAAGTGAGTGCCAGACCCCTCTCCAGTGCGGGTGTTCAACTTCTAATGTAACCTTACAACGTCATGTCGCATATCATTTAAATCCTTGGGTCAAGACAAACACATTGATGTATTTTGTTTTGTTCTAGGTCAAATGATTTCCGAGTTATAAGGGCTTTCCTAAATGGCTCTGATTTTGATCCATTTTAGCTCACTGCGACTTCACGAGTCAACAGATGTGGTTTAAACTCAACTCCACAGTAGAAGACGGTAATGCGTTTCAGTACCGTTTTAATTTCTCCGTATCACCTCCGGTTCTCGAGCTGGGTGGGGGCGGGGGGTCCGATTAGACCCCCAGGCGTTGGTGTGTACGAAAAGAGCCCAGGCAGTGCAAGGTAAAATATTTGCAGCATATGATTATATTGAAATATTGAAACTCCAGATCGGTAAAGTAATATTTTACCCCCTGAAATATATCTCCAAATGAGCTGTTGCTGTGAGGAAGGTGTATGGGTCTATGACGCTCACTGCAGTATTAATTGCAATGATGACGCTGTTCCGGTTCAAACATCGCTGAAAAGTGTTAGGGGCTTTCCAAAACCTTGGGGTGCTTTTCAAATTTTAAGGGCGCTCAGGCACCTCCTCCCCCTCCAAGTATACAAAGCTACATCCCTGTACACGCCTACTGATACACAACGAAGGTGGAATTTTTTCATGATCGATAATTTCTATACTGGATGAGATGTTAGCAAAATGAGTGTATTCGCAGCAACGAAATAATATTCATTCCCTGTGCTCTGTAAAGTTTGTGACTGCACTCAGCTCACTTTTGAAATAAGATACCTATCGGTTACATTTTGAAAATTAAAGCCGAATATTATAACAAGATTACGTAGTTCACTTGATAAGCATAATCATAACACTTAAAACAGCAGATAGTAAGATGGTTCGACATTAGTCCGAAGCTTTCTGCTGACAGATTTCTGTTGTCTGCTCTGTCAGGGGACGAGGTACACCAAACAATAATTTTTATGCAAACATATTTTGAATGCATCTTTGTTCTGCCTAGGTATAAATCTGGAAATATTCAGCCTGTGGGTATTCAACCATAGGCGGATCCAGGGGGGGGTAAAGGGGCACGTGCCCCCGATCGACCCTCGGTGCCCTCTGAAGTGGTCACGGCGTCCCCCTGAAAGGTCGATGGTGCCCCCCTGAAATGTCGCTCCCCATCCCCCCAAGGATGTAAAAATGGGCGCCCACCGATAGGATTTGGCGCCCGCCTAATAGGTTTTTCCGGTCAAATGTGGCGCCCCTAGTCCGGATGGCGCCCCCCCGGGAGGTGCCCCCCCCCCCGATCGGAAATCCTGGATCTGCATATGTATTCAACCGATATCCCACATAAAGCAAGCAATGGCTTTGCATGAGAAGACCTAAGTCAGAAATAATTGTTTTGAAATATCAGTTATTGAGCAGAGGGTAGGTATACAAAGATCCAAGCACAAAAAGTGACTCTAATCATTGGTATCCCTTGCAGTTTGTTTTCCAATGTTGACAAACCAACTCTTCCTTCACTTAACACGCGCATTGACGGGGGTCTGAGCCACCTTCGCTTTGACGAGGGGGACGGGTACCCGCCCCCCCCTAAGATCTCGAGAACCACGGTAGCTAGCAAAAAGGGTAAATGGCGTTGGGCAGCCCATTCACTTCTCCATCGAACACATTTGAACCTTTTTTCAGGTCACATTTAAGGTCACGAGAGGTCAAAATATGCCGTCATTGGGATAACATGTAAATTAAGGTTTTCGGCCATTACATCTGAACAAGTAAAGATAGAGCAAAACGGTTTAAACTGTATGAATCCTCGCAGCAAGCCGAATCGAATCATATATGATTTGACCTTACTAGGTCAAATCAAGTATTGACCTGACTTGAGGTCAGGTCAAGGTCAAATTATATAAAATGCACCGCTGTTAGATGGAACACACGAAATCTATGATGACATTCAAAAGCCAACCTGCTTAACGATACCTTCGCGAGAAAATTTACCCCACCTGATGTTGCTGATTACCCCACTGTCACAGAGTATAACTTGCCGTCTCTGGACAGATTTGAAATATCAGAGGGAACAGTTCGAGCTGTCTTGGATGATTTGCAGGTGCACAAGGCCTGCGGGCCTGACGATATCAGTGCTAGAGTCGTCAGGAATTGCGTAACGAGCTGGTGCTCCTCTCTGCATCCTATTTAGGAAATCAATAGAAGAGGGGATATTCCCGGGCAGATGGGCGGAGGCCAACATTGTCCCGATTTTCAAAAAAGGATCTAGGAAATCACCTCAAAATTACCGAAGTGTCTCTCTGCTTCCGCTATTCGGCAAAATTTTGGAGAGATGCGTATATCAGACCCTTCTCACTCATGTTCAACCAGTCCTGTCTGAATATCAGCACGGATTTGTCCCGCGCCGCTCATGTGACTCTAATTTGGCAACTCTTCTAAAAACGGCGTGGGACTCTTCTCTTCCGGCCATCAAACTGACATAATCTACACTGACTACTCTGCGGCCTTTCAGAGCGTGAATCATAAACTCTTACTCTATAAGCTTCAAAATCTTATAACGTGTCTGGAAAGCGCTGTCCTGGCTTAAATCATTCCTTTGCTCGGAAAACAACGGGTTGTCGTAAACGGAAAGTGCTCTCATTGGACGGATGTGCGCTCTGGAACACCGGAAGGCAGTCAAATATCTCCTTTGCTCTTTGCCTTGTTCATTAATGATCTGCCAAACGAAATTCAAACAAATTCTTTGCTATTTGCTGACGATGTGAAGCTTTACCACCAAATTCATACTCCCGAAGACTCAGAACTGCTCCAGGCTGATCTAGATAGATTGGCTAAGTGGTCCGAATCCTGGAAGCTAAATCTGAATCCCTCAAGATGTCATTCGTTTAGAATCACTTTAAAAAGGAACCCCATTCCGGCAATCTACAAAATTCGAAACACACCTCTGGAGCCATGGACAAAGTTCGCGACCTCGGCATTTGGTTAGATTCCAAATTGAACTTTTCAGAGCATATAAACATCATCGTCAGCAAGGCAAACAAGATGTTGGGTCTGTTAATGCGCTCTCTTCAGACTGGCCGAAGTGGTGGAAGACTTAAGGAAGGACCAATTTTGGCTGCATATTTTGGCAATGTTCGATCAATTCTGGAATATGGATGTGTCATCTGGGGCGGAGCTGCAAGATGTCATTTGGATAGATTAGACAGGGTCCAACATAAATTTTGATTTGGCTCGCATCCAACATTCCACATCTCGACCATCTCAGTCCTTGTCATACCATGATCTCTTAAAGCTCTTCAAAATTAGCAGTCTGTCCCAGAGGAGACTCCAGTACGACATTTGCTTCGTACTCAAAATCATAACCGGGAAGGTGGACTCCGCCTGTCTGCTCGGGGCTTCCCACTCCATGTACCTCAGCGGCGAACCAGGGGGATGCAAGCCACCTTTACATGTTTCCTGCCTCGTGTGGGACCATAAAGGGCTTATTTCGCAGGGCAGCGATTGCTTTTAATGGCCATCTTGGACGCTGTCCCGAGGCAGACCCCTACGCTTCGACCTTTAGTAGTTTTAGAGCCAGGGTGAGGAAATATGTTAAAGCTCATCCATTTTGGCTTCTTTCGTATTTTTGCCGTTTTTCATGTCTTAATGTATTGCAGTGTTTCTGATGTATTTTCTTTGCTTCATATTCATGCTTCGTGTATATTTTATATCGAGTGTTTTATATTACTGTTGCAGGAATAGGTTGCATTACATTGTTACACGGTTGCATTGTAAATATTCATTGGTGTGCTGTTTTATTGCTTGACTTCAGCTGTAATTGGGTTTTCCATACCTGTTGCTGATAAGCCTGAATAAATGAAATGAAATGAAATGCAAAGCCAAGGCGAGTCTAATGCAGCTAAAAGAAACGCTCTATCACTATCCGTTACTGAGTTATTCAGTAAAAACCATTTTTCCGATGTATTTCCAATGGAGAGGTCATGCCTCGTACCTGACCTTAGGTCTTCGATATCAAAAATACCGGAACACATTTTAGAGAACTCGGTAGGCCCATTATGTGATATGAGTTTCAATCGGATAAGTTCATCCTGCTCCGACTTATGCTATCTTAAACTTTTTTTAGGTCAGGTCACTTGACCTGTACTGGTGACCTGACCTTAGATGACCTAACCTTAAAATTTTCACAGAAGTTGTAAAAATGACGAGGAACATGGTATGCCAAGTATGGCGGCGCTACACTCCGCCGTTTTTCTGCTGTCTCCGAAAAACCCGAGGGGGGCGGGTACCCCCGTCAATGCGCCTGTTAAACATATATACTTTGCACCAGGTATGCGGGAACCTTGTACAGTTGTGATGAATCCAGATAGGTATTGCCATCATAAGATGCAAAAATAGTAATCTCATATCATCACAGTTTGCTGAGTGGCGCTCTTTTCTTCACACCATCCACTTCTACTTTGACCAACTGAGCCACATCCAATGCACAGCCCCAGAAGAGTGTGACCCCGGCGCCCCCGTGGCCGTAGTTATGTACTACGGGAACAGAACGACCACGGACCTGTCTCAGCTCAGTCTCCAGACGAACCCCTCCCTCCCTGAACGGTCTCAGGCCCGCCCACACCTGCTCCGTCCTCGCCGCCGACAGGGAGGGCACCCAGGAGCGGCACCGCGAGAGGATCCTCTCTGTCTCTGCTGGGTCCACCTCCCGCCGCCAGTCGCCCTTGGTGGCGCTACCGCCCAGAACAACCACCTCGTCGTTAGGGATGATGTAGGTTCCAGGAAAGTTGAATTTGGCACACATGGACGTTGGTGCGGCTACCCTGACAACCTGTCCGCGCACTGGTGTCACGTTGCTGTCCTTGACAAGGTCATGTGCGCCGATTCCAGTACAGTTGACAACCACATCAAAAGGAACAGGAATTTCGTCGAGGTTATCAATCTTAGCCTTCACGACTTGCCCACCGCGCGCTTCAAATTTCTTCATCAAGAAGGGCAGCATCTTGCTAGGCATGGCGTAAATTGTGACATATTGAAATCCCTCCTTCCCATCATGTCCGAAGAGTTTCAGCGTTTTCTCCGTCATCGGCGTGTAAGAGAAGGGGACGCTCCACCAGTAGGGGTCAGCCAGACGGTCAGCTACGTCGTAAGCAGGGACGACGCCAATTCCCGGGCAGTCACCGGCCCGCCACAGCTCCTCCAGGAAATCATGGGTGCGCCGACCCCAGCTGATGATCTGCCGAGCAATAACGTACGTTAACTCCTTCGTTTGGGTAAGCTTTGATGATGTGGTGCCGGGGTGTAAGTATGTGTATTGTGTAGCTGTTGCGGGACGGAACTTGGAAGCAGCATGGTTTTCCTCCGTTTTGCAGTCACGGTGTTTGAGGAGTTATTGGTGCTGGTTGTGCTGAATTTTGAACGAAGAAGTTTTGATTTCATAGCATTTTAAAACCATGTTTTTATTTCTGTTTTCCTAACCAAAAAGTCCTTCGATCATTTTTCCAATATCTTTAAAAGGAGATACGCGAATAAAAACTATTTACTAGATCAAAAGGTCACAAAAAGTTGTTTCAGAAGTCCTATTCTCATTTTTGCGAATTCGGCCTGCAAATGCCTTAAAATTGTTCTCAAAGTCAACATTTCTAGACGACTTATAGAGAAATCTCACTATCGGTTAAATGGCGTAGCCTCGGCTATAACCATCAATTTATCTTAGAATTAGGTCATATCTGTCCTAAAAATTGATGTAGGACTTCCGAACTATTACAGTAAAAAATTACAATCCGAAACTCTCTTAAAACAGAAATATAGGGTTTTACAGAAATTATAATTGACCAATAAGAAGCCCAGAAATTCTCATACCTGGGTTATGTGACCTATCTGACGCAAAAGTTCGTCATCCTGGGAATTCTGTAGAAAACGACTGAAGACCTGAGGTACGAAACAATTAAAGACTTAAGTAATAATATTTTGCTCCATTTTTAGGGCAAAGTGACTATTTTGTAGTTTTTATAGGCTATGTAAGAGTAATTCAAATACGAATGCAGGAGAACAGACATTTATATTAGGCACAAAAAACAATTAATAAAACACTTTGGAAACCAAGAGATGAAGAGTAGGTTCCAGCTTTTTACCGGTGTCGTTAACATATTTCAATCATAGTTGGGGAGCCTCCAAAAAATTTGCCGAAGATACAAAAATAATTGGAGGTTTCTTAATCAATAGTTTTCAAATAGCAAGAAACCACAATAAAATTTGTCACTTATCTCCCTTTAAAATCACTCTAGAACATTGTTTTATCTCACCTCCGAGGCGGGAAAAATAGCATTTGAATTGAAAATGGCTGAAATTTTAAACTTCAAGTATGTACCTACCTATTTGCTACACTTTTTGAAGTTCAGTGACCTGCAGTATCTTAGTTTTTGGCATGGCTCGAAATTCCATGGTATATGACTGGAAGAACATTTCTGTGCTGCTCCAATTTCTTGTTCTTAACCCATTACCGCCTGGAGTGTTCGATGGGATGTCCTCGGGTTTTTTTACAAATGATTTTGAGTTGATTTAAACGCGCATTGACGGGTCTGAGCCACTTCGTTGACGGGGGCGGGTACCCCCCTAAGATCTCGAACCACGGGATAGCGAAAACGGTAAACGTCGTTGGGCTGCCCATCCACTCTCCATCAAAACATTTGAACATTTTTTCGGTCACATTTAAGGTACGGGGTAAAATGCCTGTCATAAAGATAACATGTAATTCGTTTTTCGGCCATTAAATCTGAACAGTAAAGATGGGCAAACCACTTGACTATATCACCTCTTAGCGCCGAATCGAATGATATATAAGTTGACCTTGTGGTAATCTTTCCTGACCTGTGGTCGGTCAATTATGTAATGCATTCATTGACCGAAGCCCGGCGAGTCTATGCACCTAAATAAATGCTCTATCACCATCCGTTACTGGTTATTCCGTAAAACCATTTTTCCCATGTATTTCAATGGAGAGGTCTGCCTCGTACCTGACCTTAGGTCATCGATATAATATACCGGAACATGTTTTGAGAACTCGGTGGGGCCTTGTGATATGAGTTTCATCGGATAGTTCCCTGCTCCATTATGTATCTTAAACTTTTTGAGGTCGGTCTTGACCTGTAATGATGCCTAACCTGAGATGACCTAACCTTAAAATTTTCGAGTTGTAAAATGATGGAAAGGTTACGTCGGGTCGCGCCGCTTTTCTCTATCTCCAAAGACCCGGGCCCTGTTAAATGAGGCGCACGTAGGCCTCTAAGGCGATCAATTTGACACCCTCTGACCAAAAATTGAGATCAGGTCAGGTTAGGCCAACGAGTTATGGCGTCATTTCTAAACCCATGTCAGGCGATTCTGTTCTTCTAAAATGAGGCTGAGAAAACCTGAGTGCAATCCGGCTTCTAGAAGAGCTAGGTCAACTTTCTTATCATCATTCGAAATCTCTTGAAACTAAAAATCTGCACGTTCTCATCTATGTATTTTGAGATTGGGTCGTTACCAAGGTTGCCAGAAAACACCAAAGGTCACGATTTTCGAAATTGTTTGTGTTTATAACTTTTGAGCGAAACAAGACAAAACTTAAGATTTGTACCATACTAATGAGCATGACCCAAGGATTCAAATGGTTGGTGTTTGACTTGACCTTGGCCTCGGTTCAAGATCATAACCTGACCTTAAAAGGTCATGCTGCGTGTGATTTGAATTATTAGACCAATATGAACATAACGATATATTTTGCTTTGTTCTAGGTCTCATGGTTTCTGAATTATAAGAGATGTTCTAAATGGGTCTAGATTTGACATATTCTGGCCCACTGTGACGTCACTGGTCAACGGATATAGTTCAAACTCAGCTCCAGAGTAGACGATGGTAAGGCACTTCCAGTACAGTTTCAATTTTTCCGTATCACTTCCGGTTCCCGAAATCGTAGGGGTCCGATCAGACCCCCCAATCGGTGGTGTGTGCGAGAAGAACCCAGGGCGGTGCCGGGATAACATCTCAGCCTGTAATAACTAGGTACCTGAGCATGCTCTGAATCCAACAATAATACCATGTCGATATGAGTCATCCATTTGTCCAAAGCATAGAGCTCAGGTTACATTCACAGACTAATTGCTCCATAATTCTCAGGGACGCTATCATTCACTACTCGTGGACTTCGTGGCGACAGGTCATTGAGATTGTCCCTGTCAACTGCCTAGTTAAGCAACTCCACTTACAGCGTTATATTGATGATTACCTTTAAATATTGACAGTGCTAAAGCTTGACCTGAGTGAAGCTCGGAGGAGCCAACGCCCATGCAGAGACGTCAGTCGTGCTGACCTCGGGAACAGCAGCGCACCAGGACTCAGGCCCCCGCCCAGTGGCCCCTGTCCCCAGGCTGAAGCGTGTCGTGTGCATAGGTGGTGGAGGTCTAGTGCTTCTGTTAATGCTTATTGGGCAATTAGCCAGCCTCCACTCGTGGTGAACAACGTTCGATCTCGAGTGAATGACAGCCAATTTTGTCACTAGATATACAGTTATTTAACGGAGAGCTCCGTGAAATGCTAGCTGCTAGCTCTAGCAGTTCACCTGGGATTTTCATCCAGATCTATAGCTTGTACTCGAGCCCACACTGACGTTTCTGGAATTATGCAACGGGCTAACTTTGAATCGTGTCCAGGCGAGCTACCAGCGTTGACTCGCCTCGGAGCTCAACTGACCTAAATGTACCAGGCGCCACCGGGCTGGTCCTGACGAATTATAACAGCGCTCTGTGAAGGTGGCACAGCTATGATTAAGTCATTCATCACTGCTCATGGCCCTTACAACGTCAGTTCGTATTTGTGAGCGTAATGTTTCTATGATAGGAGTGATGTATGCGGCACTGCACTTATGGATGGTAACAGTCATACGAAAGCAGGGGCTCTAACACATCTCTCGGGGTGTTTTGGTGGAAAAAATATGTTGTGCATGTCAGCGGCACGGCTCTTCGCGTGTCTTTTTCTTTTGATAGATCTTATGAAATTTTCGTTTTGAGTTGATTTAGTTCTGATTCTTTGGCCCGGTTGACCTATCTCATCATGCCCTAGTTTTGGGAATTATTACGCGTTATTACACGTATTGGCTGATGTATCACGAGCACCTTTTAATATTTCCAAACATGTCGCAGGCCTCCATCTTTCTGCGTGAAACGTTCAGCGTTGGTGGCAAACAGTAAGGTCAGTTATTTCACCGTCCCCGTATAAATATGTCGGCAGGAATTTCAAACTCGAAACTAAATTGCTTTGGAAGCAATTCCACCGAATATCAGTGCACACTTAGAAATACGGTAAGCGCTCTCAAGAAAAACCCTGAATCTTATAAAAACGCTTTATCCACAACTCAAGAACATTCCACTTCCAGCATACTCCTATTCCTGTCAGGCTCCAAGTAAAAGCATCAATCAGTAGATGTCGAAATCTACCGACGTGGTTTTACAAATTTAAACTGGGATGGGCATGTCTTTTAAAAGGCTAAGCTCTTTTTGAAAGATTAAAACGGAAGTTGTTGGGCGGGGCAAGAAAATGGATGATTCTTAAAATATTATACTTAAGGCTTCCCATGACTTTTAAACTTGCTATCTGATTTTACCCAAACCACTGCGTATTGATAGAGAATTGGTAGATCATGCCTCAGGATTGGCGTACTGCAGTCGGTTAGTTTGCATTCGGCCCTGCCTCGTGACTGTTTGCAGTGAGCAAATAGTTACGGGATCGAGTCCAGAGGGCTCCTCGCGCTGTTCTAGAAAAATTCATATTGCATTTCCTCCTCCTTCAATGCCATATGACTGTACAGCTTTAGCGTAGTAAAACCCCAGGCGAAAACGCCAGCTCCTCAACGATGGCAGATATAAAGAACATGGCTGAGGAGCCATGTGAACCTAATAAATATGTGTGTGCACCTTACCGGCAAGAGATCTCAAAATTGCTAGTTTTCTTTAATAACAATACGTGTAAGCTAGGTGTGCTCCAGAGAACGTGTGTTAACAAGTGCACAAGCTCTGTAACAAAAAGGAAACCTTCGATTTGCACTATTTCAGACTCAGGTCTGGCCTGTGCACACCCCATGATTTTATTCTTGCTCCTATGTATGAAGTATGTATTTTTAGATTTCTCTGCACTCTACAGTCTCAAACAGAAATAAATTATGTAAGTCGTTGGCTTACAAAAGAGAAACACGCGAAATTAGACACAGAAATCTGGAATGATTGTCGGGATATAAAAGCAGTAGAAGTTAAAAAACAAACAAAGCATTGTGTTGGAAATTTATATCAACATGACAGAAACCTCCCAAGTCGGACATAGTGATAACAGTTATGAAGTCGTTATGGATTTTCCTCTAACAAGTTTGTGAGAATAATGAACATTGTTAGAAAACAGAGATCGACATTTCAAAATGAGTTCATTTCACCGGGTTATATTGCAACACTCTTACTTTTTCGTGCGGGCCTTCGACGGTGCGTGGTCCCCAAATTCCGGCGGACCCATCGCCAGTGGTGTCCGGGGTCAGCTCGGCTGACACAATAGTGACCTCGACCTCCGGCACGGCGTCTTGGATGGCCAGCGCGGCGCCAACGCCGTTGACTCCTCCCCCTACCACCACCACTGCAGCCACCATTCTGCCGCCCTTCGCTGTGCAGTGCGCGTAATGCTCACTATTTGCCGGAACTGCTCACCTTGCTGGCCCCTTTTTGACCTCTGTCCAACTGCTGACCTTTGCTGGCACTCGTGACCTTTGATGAAAAGCGTCGCCGTCAGTGCGTAAACAGAAACAGCCCGGTATTCAAAGCCGGTGGCAGCGGCGTGACTTTGGTAACACGACTGAAAAGCGTCGCCGCAGGCTGCGGGGTCGATGGGGCGTACCACGACACGTGCTGAGCTGATCCGAATCAGCTGAGCTGGTATTCAGAGCTGAGCTGAGCGAGGTGCTGAGCAGCTGTATGGTAGAACGCTTTGATGTCACACGGGACGTACGGTCTGGAGAGAAGAGTGGCTACTTTATCTGGTTCGGGAGCTCTCTGGAGGAGAAACGCTCTTAAATCCAGCTGCACAAATGTTAGTCCCGTTCACTGTTGGATTGTAGCCTCGCGTCACTTAGCACACGTGAATTCCACACTAGGTTAGCGGAGTGTGTTCCGACTGTGTTGGCTCGCCCCCAGGGCTCTTGGCCAAATGGTCAGTGGTACCAACTGTCACCGCTGCTGTTTAATGTCTCGATTTGATCGTACACAGCTGCCGCGAGAGGCTTGGGGAAGGCAGTGGCGTAGCATGGCAGGTGGTTAAAATACTTAGGGAAAACTCTGCATGTTGTTAATGGGCTGTTCTATTAGATATTTAGTAGCACTAGGAATCCAGCCAACTTCAATAGTTTATGGGAACATGCCTGTTACTACGCTACCTATGAATAATTTGCAAGATGTTTCGGTGATACAACAGTACACCCATGCGCTCAAGCGTTTCAAGGTCAGTTTACTTTCCAAACAACATTTCTGTTTATATTAACGGACAAAGAAGGCGTGTACTGTTTAGGCACATACACCCGAGGTTTTGAGAACCTTGATCCGTTGGTGCAATTGGCAGACTGATGCATTGAATATCCCTATTATATTTCGAAATCAGTGGTGGATCTAGGAACCCATTTCGGGGGGACTAGGGGTTCGAGCCTCACCCGCCAGTACCTCGGGCAGCCCCCTGCCTATATATAGGGGTTCGGACATTTAGGGGGGCTTGAGCCCCCTAGCCCCCTTGGATCTGCCACTGCTTGAAACGTACTCCAATTGTGTCCTTTTACTATTGCACGAATTAGGTGGCCGCACAATATATTGCCTAAATTAGTCACGCACTAAAACCTTTACTAGAGCTTAAGCTGAATATCCTTCTGAGAAACGAGTATCATTTTCAATGAGTAATTTATTTTCAGAAAATAATTTTCCATCTACGGGAAGATACACGGTAAAATCGCATGAGATCGATTGTTGATTGACTGAGATCAGCCCGACGGCAACACTGTCCTGATTTGCTTGGCTCTGCGAACTGTTAGCAAAATATATAATTGACCGTTGTGTGGCGCGGAACAAGTTATGCCGTGTCTAAGGTACCCCGTTCATGTTGGTATCATACTGTCAAAATACACTGGGCTACGATTATTTTCTTCTTCAAGAGTAGGGGTACCCGAACAATCTAGTGGCTTCCAAATGAATGCCGAACATAATCATTTATCTCTGGAAGTGACTTTCACCTTGCAAGTCATTCTTTATCCTAAATCATTCAGCCTGCTTTCATTTGGGAAATGGGTCCAGGGCATTACACTGCATACAGACTGGGGGCCATTTTTGGTCCCCAGTTCCTCCGATTGGTCCCCAACCCTTTAGATTTTTCCGTCTGGGAACTAGTGACCAGGCCTAAAGAAGAACAGACCTGGTCACCAGTGAGCAACAAATGCATAATGAGCCCTGGCTGAGGGCTATTATGGTCCCTTTAATTGATCAATTATACCAAAGAACAGCAACGCTCTTCCGAAAAAAACAATAGTATCATTTCGAATGTCCATATTCGTCCCTCTGAACCTTTGGCTCTATTCCTGTCAGGCTTCCTGTCGGTAGGGGAATTCATCCCCCTAAGATCTAAAAAAATCCCGTACAATTAAAGAAAAAATCACAGTGAGCTCGGTTTGAATCACGCTGAGCCCCGCTTAAAAATTAGAAGTGTTAAAACTATAAGCAGAGGCGTGCAAAATATACATTTTCAAATGATTTTTAAAAAGTTTTCTTACCTAACTGTTGACCCTGTGGCTTGATTGTCACCAAACCAGTACTTTTTAACAGATGATTGAATAGAACAGCTATATAACACTTATAATTGAATACTTATATAGCAGAATGTTCAGTATTAAATGGAGGTTCCGGGGACAATTATATGGTAAGGAATGTATATTTTACAGTTAAAACTTTCATATTGCAATACCTCTGCATGCCTTTGGCATATTATTATTATCATGTAATATACCTCCGGCTGGGGATATGGTATGGCTACTCTTGTTTCTCCCAGCTGTCCGGTTAGCAATTTCTGCACTCTGTTAGAGTGCAAATCAATTGGACCACAATTCACGTATTCCCCTTTCTTAGTTTTTGGAACCACCACTGTAAATGTATATGAAAATTTAAACCATAAGATATTATTCATAACCTTCAAACACATACCTCTTATCTTAACTACTCTCAGTGTTGCCATGGCCGGCTTTGTTGTACGAAGAACGCACTGTATAGGATAATGCTCGGTTTGCGAATAGATCCTCCCTAAATGCCGAGTCATAGCTGCGCCCCTGGTAAAACGTTACCTCAAAACTTTCAGGAAATCTGCTTAATTTAGATTTAGGAGAAGCGAGAAAGTTTCAAACGCCTATTTCAAGCCGTTTTGGAGATGTGCCGAAAAAATGAGGGGGTAGAATCTGTCCTTGCCCTGACAGGAAAAGGGCTAGGAATTACCTTTTGTTCCTGCACACTGCACTCTACAACATACAACTAAGAATGACATAAAGACTAAGAATGAGCTTACCAGAAGTTTGAATTGCCTTTTATTCGAATGGAACAGAAGAGTTGACTATTGACTTTAATTGTTTTAGAATTTAATTATAACACGGTATTTTTGAAACGAGGAATTTCTGAGCGTCCATTTTAGCTCCGGGGCCAAAGTGACATTTAACCTTTGCCCCGGTGGCGGGTATGAGCCACCTTCACCCTGGTGGGGGTCTAAAAAAGACCCCCACGATCTCAAAAACTAAGAGAGCTAGAAAAAAGCGCAAAACGACAATCAAAAGCTCTTCAAAAATGATATCGAAAATACTTCGGTCATTTTTCTCGTCAGGTCAATATCAAGGTTACCAGAGGTCAAAATAGGTCAAAATCACTAATATGAGGTGTACTAAGAAAACCTCATATATCTCAGAAACTATGATAGCTAGAAACATAGGCGTAGGAACCGAGGGGGCCAGGGGGCCACTGCCCCCCCCCCACTTTTCTGTGATGGGTCCCCCGCAACGGAGATAAGAATATCAACAACTGTAATATCAAGCAAGAAACTCAAACTGGCCCGATAGCTTGCCCTGGAACCCCGTTAAACTTACCTGTGCCCCTAAACTAAGTTAAGGTCGTATGGGTCGATTTTAAGGTCCCCTGAGCTTCTCAGGGCCCCTGAACTGGCTTCTAATGCCACACGAGCTAATCTTGGCCCCTTGAGCTGAACTGAGCGCTCCTGAGAGGGTTTGGGCAGTATGAACTGTTCTAGGATGCCTAAACTGAGCTAGGAGCCGTGACCTTGAACAGGGCCCGTGAGTTGGTCGGACCCTATATCCACCGACCTGGGGGCCCCTGAGCTGAGACCCCTCCACAGTAATAGGGCCCCTGCCCTGAAATTGGGTTATAAGCTTTAATTGAAACCCTGAACTGTTCTGAAACTCCATATATGCCGACAAGGGGTCCCTGGATGATCCGGGCCCTTAAGCATATCTGGTCATCAGAGCTAATATGGGCCTCTGTGTTGAACTTAGGGCCCCTGAGATGGTCTGGGACCCCCTATAAGGCTTTACAGCCACTGACCTGGCGGCCGTGAGCTTGAATGGCCCCTTGAGATGTTCTGACAGTGGCGTAGCCAGGGGAGGGGGTCCCTGTGGTCCGTGGACCTCTTGGGCTGACCTTATGCACTAAAAACACGAACATTGATCTCGGGGCCCCTGAGCTTGGTCTCGGGGGGGCCTTCCGAGCTTGGTCTCAGGAGGTCCCCGATAATCGGTATTGAGGGCTCCAGAGTACCGAATACATTGATGTATTAATGTATTGATCTTGGGGGACCCCTGTGCTCAGTCTCAGGGGGTCCCGAGCTTGGCCTCAGGGCCCCCGAGCTTGGTCTCAGGGACCCCGAGCTTGGTCATAGGGGCCCCGAGCTTTGTGTCTGGGGGCCCTCCGAGCCTGGTCTCAGGGGGCCCTTCGAGTTTGGTCTCAGGGCCCCCAAGCTTGGTATCAGGCCCCCCTCTCCCCGAGCTTAGTGTCAGGGGCCCTGAGCTTTGTCTCAGGGCCCCGAGCTTGGTCTAAGGGGCCCGAGCTTGGTGTCTGGGGCCCTCCGAGCTTGGTCTCAGGGAGCTCCCGAGCTTGGTCTCAGGGGGACCTTCGAGTTTGGTCTCGGGGCCTCGAGCTTGGTCTCAGGGGCCCCGAGCTTGGTGTCAGGAGTCCTCCGAGCTTGGTCTCAGATAACCCCCCGAGCTTGGTCTCAGGGGTAACCCCAAGCTTCGTCTCAGGCCCCCCTCTCCCCGAGTTTAGTGTCAGGGGCCCTCGAGCTTGGTCACAGGGGGCATCTGAGGGCATCTGATGCATAAGGCTGACCGTATGCACTGGAAAACACGAGCATTGGTCTCGGGGGCCCCTGATCCTGGTCTCAGGGGGCCCCCGAGCTTTGTCTCAGGGGCCCCGAGCTTGGTGTCAGGAGCCCTCCGAGCTTGGTCTCAGGGAACGCGCGAGCTTGGTCTCAGGGGACACCCGAGCTTGGTCTCAGGGGCCCCTGATCATCGGTATCGAGAGCTCCAGAGTACCGAACATTGACCTCGGGGGCCCCCTGAGCTCTGACACACGGACCTTTCTATTTTGGTCTCAGGGCGCCCCAGAGCTTGGTTTCAGGGCCCCCCGAGCGTGGTCTCAGGGGAACTCTGAACTTTGACTCAGGGGCCCCGAGCTTGGTCTCATGGGCCTTCCGAGCTTGGTCTCAGGGGGCTCCCGATCATCGGTACCGAGGGCTCTGGAATACCGAACATTGATCTCGGGGGCCCCTGAGCTTGGTCCCAGGGGCCCCCGAGCTTGGTCTCAGGGGACAACGGAGCTTGGTATCAGGGGGGGGCAAGCTTGGTCTCATGGGCCTTTCAATGTTTGGTCTCATGGGTCTTTCGATCGTGGTGTCACGAGGTCTCGAGGTTGGTCTTAGGGAACCCCCGAGCTTGGTGTCAGGGAGCCCTCGAGCTTGGTCTCAGGGAGCATCCGAGCTTAGTCTCAGTGTCCCCTCGAGCTTGGTCTCAGGGGCCCCCCGAGCTTGGTTTCAGGGGTTCAGGGCTCCCCTCGGGGTGCCCCGACTATTGATATTGAGGGACTCATGAGTGAGGCACGAGCAGGGGACAAAAAGTGTTCAGGTTGTCACCAATTAAAAATGCCAAACCATAAATGTGTCACCAGCCCAGGCTGCAAAATGTGGCACGTTTTGAGTTATTAGGATACCAAGGGATACTCCTGGACCATCTTAGTTGCTGAAAAGCATTGCGAGTTTAAATTGCATGTGCAAATTTTGGCTATTTATTCCGTTATTCGTCTGGAGCAAACATATCAGCTAATTTTTGTCACCTCGTCCACCTTGGGCTGTCACCATTTAAAATGCCAAAATGGTCGTTTTTCGACCCCGGGCACGAGCATTGGCCTCATAAGACCCAGAGTTTGGTCTCAGGGACCCCCAGGCCTGGGTTCAGGACTCCCGAGCATCGGCATCGAGGGGCTCCAGAGTACCGAGCATTAGTCTCGGGGGGGGAGGAGGGCTCGAAATATTGATCTTGAGGGCCCCAGAACATCGGTGTCGAGTTATTCCTGAGCAAAGCGCGAACATGGGTCTAAGGGTGCCCCTGAGCCTGATCTAAGTGGAACCCCGAGCTTGGTCTTAGGATTCCCCCGGGCATCAGTATCAAGGGGCTCCGGAGTATTGGTCTGGGGGAGCAATTATTTTAGGGGCCTCCAAATGGTGATTTCTGAGGGCCCCCGAAAGTGTGGATGCAGTGGTGTAGCCAAGGGGGCCCTAGGCGTCCGCAGACCCCCCCTTGAGCCAATCTGAACCACTGCAAAGGATTCTCTGATCACGGTGCCCCCAGAGTCAGTCTCAGGGGCCCCTGAAGATTCGTTCTTAGGGCGTCCCGAGTCGGCCTCAAGGCCCCCGCCCTGAGAGTCGGTCTCAAGGCCCCCGAAAGTACATTTCGGGGGCCCCAGAGGGTTGGTCTCAGGGGCCCAAAAAGTCGATATCAGGGGCCCCGGGAGTCTGTCTCAGGGGAGGGGGCTGAGCTAGTCTCATGGGCCCCCAGAGAGTGGTTCTCAGGACCCCACAAAAGTCTATTTCAGGGGCCCCCTGAGAGTCAGTCTCAGAGAACCCCAAGAGTCGGTCAAGGGGACCCCAAGAGTCTGTCTTAGGGGACCACGAGATTCGGTCTCGGGGGTCCCCCTGAGAGTCTGTTTCAGAGAACCCCAAGAGTCAGTCTCAGAGCACCCCAAGAGTCGGTCTCAGGGGGCCCTCATAGTCTCACGGGCTTCTCTCTCAGGAGTCAATATTTATTTCCCGGTGGCCCCGAGAGTTAATCCGGGGGTCCGAGAGTTAGTCTAAGTTAATCCGCAGAGTGCTGGTTTTAGGGGAGCCCAGAGGGGTAATTTTTGGAGCCCTTTAGATTTAGCCTCAGGCTGTGCCCTCCCCCCTCGAGTCTTGGTATAAGCGGCCCCGAGAGTCAATCTCAGGGAGCACCCAAAAGTTAGCCTCAGAGGGCTCCCGGTTGTCAGTTTCAGGGACATCCAAGAGTTTACCTCGGGGTTCTGAGAGTAATTCCCAGAGGTGCTCCCAAGTTTTGGTCTCACGGGCCCCGAGTTAGCCTTAGGCCCGTGAGAGCTAGTCTGGAGCCTCCGAGAGTCAGTCTCAGGAACGCCAAAGACTCAGTCTCAGAGGTAATTCCACCACCACCCCCCCCCGGGTGTTTGTCTCAGGGGCACCCTAGAGTAAGCCTCAGAGGGCTGTCGAAAGTCATTCCCAGCCCCCCTCCCCCACCCCAAAGACAGCCTCAGGGGACCCCAAGAGCTAATCTGGATGGCCACGATAGTCAGTCTCAGCCCCCCTCCAAAGCAAATCTGGGGGACCCAATAATTAGTCTCAGAGGTGCTGCCGATAACTAATCTCAGGAGCCCCGAGAGATTCTCAGGGGACCCCCAGTTTTGATCAACAGGCGCCGTGAATCGGTCTCAGAGACCCTCTGAGATCTAATCGGGAGAGCGGCCGAAAATTAGCTTTGTGAGTGCCGCCAAGTGTTGGTCTTAGGTGGCCCCAGAGCTCAAATAAAAATTTTCAAAATCATATGCCTCAGAAAAAATGTATCTACCCCTATTACGTACTAAAAAACGACTAATTGAAACATGTCGATCAGGCACCATTATCGAAGGAAAGGCAAAAATTAATCTAATTTTACCATAAAAGCAAACCGAACAGGGAATTTGGCACTTCAGTCAATTTTTAGTCTATTAGCTTAACACCAATAACTACATTCCTAAATATTCTGAAATAAACAACTTTCAAATATTTTCGTAGGAAACCAGACAAACAAGGGTAAAGACAGAAATTGATGAGCATAATCCCAAAAGAAAACTAGATATGCAAGGTTGAAAATAACAATAACAGAGTGAGCCAAGGCGATAGATATCTTGGGCGCCTTTTGTCTTGGTAATTTGTTCGTTTACTAGATAGCAAGGGTAAGAAAGTAGCTGGATCTCAACAGGATCTGTCAACGGAATAGAGGCTATGTAACGTTCGGGACACACTACCACATCTCTTGCATTTTTATTCGTTTTGTTCCGTTTCTTTGGAAATTTCCTGATTAAGGAGTTCATGGATTCGAAACCGGGAAATAATTGCTAATCATTTTCCCGTAGAAGATCATTTCTTCGTACTCAAAACGACTGACCTCCAATTGCATGTCTGATTACCCGAGTGAATTGAGGTAGACTCAGGTTATGCGCGCATCAACATTGAACTTCCCAAAATATGGCTCAAAGCTGTTATTATAGCCACGCTACCATATATGTAAGGTATGGGCCATCGTTAATATTTGGTGACCTTAGCTTACCAACACTTGGTCGGTTCGAAAAAATCAAGCTATGAGAATAAATGCTGATGAGAATAAATGCTTAAAAAGGCACAACAAAATTTCCTTCGTGTGAATGTTATAATGTTAAAATACTATAAAAAATATATAGGAGATGAGCCCCGGTTACTAAGGGGACCCCCGGCCTGCCCCCCCCGACGGTAGTCGGACCCCTCCTTGGCCGAACCACGCCACTGTGTTCTGAGACTCTATATCAGCCACCCTGGGACCCCCTAAGCCTAGCTGGGGCCCTGAGCTTATCTGGGTACCGCTGTGCTTAACTGGGGCCTCTGATCTGGTATGGGGGCCCTGAACTCTTCTACGGTCCCTGGACTAAGCTGGGGGCCGTGAGCTTGAATGGAGCCCCCTGAGATGGTATGAGAGGGGACCCTGTATCAGCCGATCTGGGCCCCTGAGCTGAGCTGGCCTGTGGTGAACAAGAGCTCTGAGCTGTTCTGGGGCCCCTGAACTGTTCTAGTCATTGAGCTAAGCTGGGATCCGTGAGCTTGAACAAGCCCCTTGAGCTGTTTTGAGACCCTACATAAGTCGACCTGGGGACCTCCGAACTGAACCGGGCCCCTAAGCTAGTCCGGCACCCTGTGCGAATCTAGGGCTCCCCTGTGATGAACTTCTAGGGGTCCTGTGCTGAGTTGCCACCTGCCGCCGTAAACGCGCTATCACTAGCCAGCTTTAGAAAGGTGGTCAAAGAGCAACCAGCCGTCAATCATTAATTATTGGTCTCTTGTCACCTCAACGTATGCGTATCTCGCGTGTCTTGCTTTCTTGCCTGTGTGCTCGTTAGTCGTGCTTTGAGTATGTGCATATTGTCAATCGATGCCTGAAAATCAAATTATCTTTGGATGGATTCGAATATACGAACGACTGAATGTAGGGTCCCTTGATAAGCTGGTCCCGAGGCTAATGCACTGGTCTGGGCCCTTGAGCTGACTGATCTGGGTTCCTGAGCCATGGTCTGGACCTTGGGTCCCTCCGAGATAATTTGGGGTCCCCTGGGCGGCATAGGCATAGGAACCGGGGGTCAGGGGATACTGCCCCCTTTTTGAGGTGGGCCCCCGCAACGAATATACAAATATCAGCAACTGTAATATAGAACAAGAACCCCCAAACGGGCCCGATAGCTTGTCTGGGAACGTTCAAGTTCGTTAGTACGTTGCCTGCAAGCCCCTGGAGGAGGAGCGCTTCGTAAAATAAGTCAAGGCACCTACTACCCGAGTGTTTCCAAATGAGTCCCGAGAACTGGGCCCAATCAAACTCCATCCCATATCAATCCCAACACAAAGCATGAATCGGATACGGACCCCGCACCAAATGCCGAGCAACAGTCGTCCCTGAGCCATCGAAAGGCGCGACGTCTTTCGATGCCAGGGTTATATGGCGTCGCCAACTCTTTCCCTGTTGGAGTGGTTTCTTGGGAGTCAAATTGCTCCTTGTACAAGGAATCTGCCGTGCCTTAAACCCGGACTGGTCGCGTGGAAAGGAAGGTTGCTAGCCACTATAACACCATTCCCACACCTCCTCGGCATCGCAAAGCTGGCCATCAAGTACCTACATTGCACTTGCAGTCATGCTGGAACTCTGCATTTTAGGCATCGAAATATAGCTAGGCGTATTTATTAATGATGGAAAGAAGGGATCCGTAATAACCCAAATAAATTTTCCCATTTTGTCATTAAGTAAGCAAATACGAGCTGATTAGGCATAGCGAAGTGAGGCTATTTGGTATCAAAGCATTGTCTGTAGTTTTCTAAAAAGTTTTTAATTTTGTAAATGTGATGAAAAGGGCCTAAACATCTGTAAATATAAAAAAACGCGCTCGTGGTAAAACATGATTGAAATCCTTCAAAAGAGCTTAAAATGTATTTCATATTTGAAAAGGGTCTAGCTAAAGAACCAAAAAATGTTCTTTTGGCGTTTGGCTATGATTTATTGGATCATAATAGGTACAACTCGAAATCATACGGAAAAATTTTATTTCTCAATTTTCCACATATTGACATCCTAGTGTGCATGCGTGCCCTATTGACACCAAACGAGCTAACTATTTTTTATAATTATGGGCCCGGTGGACTGGGGCTCCCCTTGAGGTGGGCCCCTCTAAGGTTGGCCCCCCACTTTTCAAACCGTTTCTACGCCCCTGGCTAGAAACATTTTTTAACACCTTTCGAAAAAGCTCTTGAGCTGCTCTTTCATTACAGTGGTAAGGATTTTCGGGTCAGGTCAAAGCCTAGGGAGCTACAGGTCACTGAATATTGGGAATGTTCTTGGGAATGTCCATAGCCACCCATGCATAAGGGCGTTTCCTTTTTCGCTAATAACTTCCAAACCAAGCAAGATGCAGCCATAGCTAATGCACCATTGCAATCCTCTCGTCAATACAAATCGAATGATATATAAAATTGCTATGCCAGGTCAAATTTAAAAATTTGACCTGACCCAGGTCAACGGTCTGACCCAACTTGACCTGGTATAGTCATGATGCATATCATTTGACATGCAGTGACTATACAAACACTTCGGAGACAAAATACAAGTGATATCTTTGTTTATTAAAAATTATAGAGTAAAACACCAAAAATGCTTATTTGACCTAAGGTGACCTTTCAAAGGCCAAAGCCAAAATTTTTGGCATTAACTTCAGTAATGGGCTAATAGCAAGTCGTAACCGATGTTTGAAGTTGATTCCATCCATACTTACTGAGAAAAGCTCATTTCGTGATTTTCCCATGTATTTACAATGGGGAGGTCATGCTCTGCTCATGAACTTAGGTCACCAATATCAAAATACCGGAACATATGTTTTAGCTCCTGGTGGGCCCAATATGTTGTATGAGTTTCAACTTGATCGATTAATCCTCCTTTTAGTTTGCAGTCCTAAACATTTTTTAAGTGAGTTCACTTCACCTGGCCTGGTGACCTGACCTGATATGACCTTGGCTAAATTTTCAGGAAAGATGTAAAAATGATGAAGGAACAGCTAAACTAACTTTGGTGGCGCTGCACGCCGCCGTTTTTGATCACTTTGGAAATCCCGAGGGGGGTCTAAAAAGACCCTCCACCCGGGCGAGGGTTAATGTAAAACTAAATAATTTGAAAATATGATTAATGACCTGTCTTCTCGAATCCTGGGTGAGAAATGGATATTATAATATATATGTTCGGATGCAGCCCTTTATCAGATTCAAGTATGAGGTAAGTGATAGGTAAAATCACAAATTATTGGTCATATTGTAGTAAGTCCTCGTATTCGAAATTAATTTCTGCACTATGACTAAGAATTTGCGATTTGACCTATGGTTTATATGCTTGATGCTGATAAAAGGTTATGCCCGAATAAACAATCTAAGTGTATTAGGTGTATCTATTTCAAAGGCGTAGCTAGGGGGGCGGCAGGGACAGCCGCCCCCCTGAGGGCCCGAAGGGTCCCCTGAGGACACGGGCCGCGCGAAGTGCGGCTCGCCCGCACTATGCTCTGTGGCCAAATTTGAAATTTCATACTAGACAAGGCCCTTTTAAGCCCTTTTCAGCACTCTATTCTGTAACAAGCAGGGCCCTTTTTACCCATCAGGGCCCTTTGGCGCTGTCGCAGGGGCCCTTTTCGCTGCTCCGCCCCCCCACCACCTGAGCGAAATCCTGGCCACGCCCCTGATCTATTATTTCAAATCCAGGATTCGAGGAGGCAAGCCATTACACATCCTGCCAACTTATATTCATGCTCCTCGCCTCAGCACTCCGCAAAATACTAACGTTTGAAAGCTAGATAATGCTTTGTGACCTGTATCCATTAACCCTATTTCCGTCGGCTCCCGGCTGCCCCTATTTCCGGCAGGGGGGCAATATGGCCCCTAAGATTCGTAATCTAACGGCCGATTTTGAAAATTCAAGTGCTATAGATTCCCTGACGCTAAACTTTATTTTGAAAAAGAAAATTTCAAATTTTGGATTTTTAAGGAGAAAGTCGTGCAAAATATACATTTTTGTGTATTTTTTAGATTTTCCATAACCCTTGTCTCGTTGTACGATTTTCACAAAACTAGTTCAGATTTACAAATAATTGACCCAAAATTGTCTATACTCGAGTTACGAAAATTCGAATTCAATGGCGTTCCAGGACCAGGACTATGAGGGGAAATATATACAACCTAAAAGTTTTTGTTACGCGGATTAGAAGCCGTGATATACTGCTTGGCATCTTTGACACATAAATAAATGAAAAAGTGAAAACTCATCGGGGCGGATGCAGTAAGGTAAAACAGTGGGGTAAATACATCCCAACAATATGCGAGTGGTATGCTGAGTATATTAGTCCCTCGACTAGTTGAAATTTATTTCTGATAATTTTTACCCTCCATGGCGCTCTGGGAAAGGGGGTGACATAGGCGGATCAAGGACTCGTCGTGGGGGGCGGGTGGGGGTGATTGGAAACACATTTTTAATATACAACGATATTGAGTCGCGGCGGTGATACTGGCTGGGAATATGCATTTTGAAAATGTGTAGTGACTGGACACGCCTCTGGTAATCTAGAATTTGGTTATAACTATTTTGAATTTTCATATACCCAATTGTATTCGCCTGGCACGGCTGTAAGCAGTCTTCTCCTTACTAACGTTTAGTCCTTCTTGATAACATTCCCCCATTTTGAACTGCTGTAACCGCCCCTGATGAATACAAATAGTGACAATTGTGAATGCACTATCATCTCCATAAAAATGATATAATAAAACCATATAACTGGTTCGGATCGAGAGACGGCTTCCTTTACAAAGAACCCATGCATACGATAATACTTGGTTTGTGGATGAACCTCCCCAAAACCAGCCATAGCTCCGCCCCTGGTATATATAATATTGACTTTGAACCTGCCTGTCTGTTTTGGAAAGTCGGTTTAGTTCTTAGCCGTTTGGGATATTCTTAACCTTGGGGCAATTCCCCCGCCGAAATAGGGTTAAAACAACGTTCTAAGAAAGGCCCTATTTAACGTGTTTAATACGTGCTGCGGTCGCATTTTTATCAGAGAAGTTATGCAAATCCACGAACATATTTCAGCTAGTAAATTTGATAACCAATATTTTCTCCCCAACTGCCTTTTTGACGTAGCTGTTTCCTTGAGAGTACTGATGTGAAACACAGTCGGTGCAACCCCAAGCTCGTTTTTGTGTTTTGCAATCTATGGACATTAAAACAAAACGAACCTAAGATTTCATTGCATGATTCTTTTCATTTGGGTGCTCAAGATGCTGTCGATGTTTCGTGATTTCGACCCGCTTTAACTTTGTTGTGTCTGCTTCAGCGGAGACCGGAAGCGATGCCGGTTCCTCTGTCTGGCGCCACAAAGCAATATGTGACGCGACGTCCAAAGTGACGCCTCCCATTCATGTAGTGCGATAACATCAGAGCTGGTGGTGTCAAAATTGTTTATTCTTCGCCAAACTCATTGCCTGTAGATTCCAGCGAAATATTGGTTTAATTAAGTTCCCGTTTCAAAGCAAAGTGTGGAACGGTGCAGAGTGACGTGTGATATTAGAAGGAAAAGAGTCGGTATAATGGATAACTAGAACGCTAATGCATCGCAGCGGGATGGCGGTATGGGAGTGGCTCTGAGGCGACCCTGCAGGGGCGTCCTCCGAGCCCGGCGGACTGCGGCAGTAAGCAGTGACGCGGCTCGGCCTTCCTGGCCGATCCGCTGGCGGCGGCGGCTGTGGTGGCAGTGAGGGTGTGGGCTGGGCCGCCCCAGCGCTACCTTTTGTCGACATCGCCACCTGCCCCGACGATAGATCTCATGAGGTGCTGGCGTCCGGCCAGACCAGCCAGCGTTTGGGGCCAGCGCCAGTGACCTTGCACCAAATCGGCGGCGGTCACCGCTGGGCGCCGCGCCGGGTCGCCCTTATCACAGCAGACGTCGGTGGCGCGCTGCCGCCGAGGTGGCGCCGGCATTAGCATAAATAGAGCCAATGGCCGCAAAACACGGCATCTGCAGGTGGCACAATGACCATGTGTTTGCGGCTGAGATAATGGTGTAATGATCTGGATAGAAAAATCCGCTGGGCATAATGAACATTGTGGATATGTTGATGCAGATGTGATGTTCACTTTTAAAGTGACCTGTCCCTGTGATCATGCCGTGCACGATTTTCTCATATCTCAGGATTTTGGATAATTGCTTGAAATAGACTAAACAGCTGCTGTATTGATTCCCAGCGGTATTTTCTGTACATAGCTGACTTGGTTCTGTCATTTAACGCCATGTGACCCCGATTTGGTCAGGTAATTATACGGGAGTCATATTGCCGGAACCGCAAAGTGATCAATGGCAGTACACACACACTTGTGGCCTGCTGAATTAGGTCACTGACAGAAACGGAAACCGGTTGCTATTTCACCCAGATAGGGAAACACCGAGTGGGAATTTCAGTGGTGTGCTAAACATGGACTTTGTTTCGTGCAGAATAGTTTACTTATTCCAGAATTCAATGAAAAAATATATATGAGCCAGTAGATTAATTACAAATATTACAATGTTCCATAACTGTTCGTAGAATATCACAAAATGCCATCGACTACCCGATTCAAGAATCTTATGGTGATTTGTTTCCGTCCGTATAACCTAAGCTGAGCAATGGCAGTTAGACAGCACTGTATGGCATTGGCGGCTGAATCACCCTTAGACTCCGGCACACACCTCTCCAAAATAACTGCTAGTCACAGGTCTGTTTGGTTTTCTTCCTTTTATGAAAACAGTATCTGATATCTGAGAAGTACCAGTGACTTTGCTTAGCAATGATATTCCCAGTTTAATGTCGTTTCCAGCCATCTCGGAGTTCTCCAGCCGCTCCGTAAGTGGTATTCGAAGCCACGTCTCCGGTGCCACACCCCAGCGCCGTGTGCCTTTCAAAACTGTCCATCGTGCCCAGCTCTGCAGCACTGGTCTATCCGGAAGGGCTGGAGCATCAAGGCTGGCGGCACTTAACCCCATCTATGTCGTGCCGCCTTTTCGGTCAAGGCCACGGAGACTGTGTGCTGATGGTGAGCTCATGGCTGTCCTGGATCCAGCGCCCGCGCTCTCTCCCTCTCCCTCCCGATATCATACAGCTATCCACGCCCCTCGTTAACTGCCCTCATGAGTGTTAATCAACATGCAATGGACGTCCGACATGCAACGTAAACTTGTTCTCCGTGTCCTCGCTCCTGCTTACACTGTCATGCAACTTAAAGACCATTCCTCGCAAGTATATTTTGAATTTGTGTCACAACCACTTCTCTTCACATTTCCTTCACATTCGTACAAGGGTTTACAGCCATGCAACAATAAATACCACAGTCGCGTTTACTTCATCAGCGTCCTCCCTCCCCCAACGAATTAAATAATGAATACCCGTCCCTGCAAATGCTTGACTTCAACACTTATGGCACATTTGGCTTTGAGGTCTTGTGATAAGGCCCAGGGTAGTACTTGTGTACGAACTCGATTTTCTTCGGAGGCGCGATTGGGTTGGCTAGAGGAGCATAGCCTGAGGATGCACCATGAGCGGAGGACGAAGACAAAGAGCCGGAGACGGCACTGGAAGAGGGGGAGGAGTGAGAAGAGCTGGAGGAGGAGTGAGAGGAGGGAGAAGAGCTGGAGGAGGAGTGAGAGGAAGGAGAAGACAAGCTGTGAGACGCAGGTGAGGCCTGGCTATAGGGAGGAGAAGAGCTGTAAGAGCCGCCTAACGCAGAGCCGTGCGCGTTTGTGCCATATGCGTTGGAGGGGGCAGGCTCATAGGCTCCCGCGCTGTGAGAGGATGCAGATTTGTGAGAGGATGGCTCCAGGCTGTAGACCGCTCCCGACGGGTGGGAAGAGGAAGAGCTGTAGGAGGGCGAGTTTTTGTGGGTGGGCGATGCCACCACGGTTAGGGCCCCTGACTCAACACTGGACTTGGCGTCATAGGCCGACTCCGACTCTTGCGCCGGCTCCGACTTTTTCGCAGGCTCTGGCTTGTGAACGGAGACGGAGCTATAACCAGATCCGGAGGTGCTGGGTGACTCTACTGTGTAAGTGCGTGCAGGTTTGTAGGCGCCTGGGTGGCCGTATCCCCCATAGCCGTGGCCATGGCCCATGTACCCGGATGTGGGTGCATACGAGGAGGGAGCGGCGTAGGTGGAGGGCCTGTGGTAGTTGGAGGACTGGGAGTACTGAGGAGGTTGGTGGTAGGTGTCAGTATCGGGACAGTAGTAAACGATGCGAGTGTAGGGTCCGAACGGGTGACCACCGGGGGCGGGATGGGAATACAAACCTGAGCTGTAAGGCTTGTGAGATCCATTGTCGGTATACGAGCTATCCGACCCATCGGAATGCTTGGGCTGCTTCGAATGGCCAGCTGAGGAAACATGACCGGAGGAGGCGGGCTTGTACGCACCGGCGCTGCTGTGTGCGCTTCCAGAGGGGTAGGAAGACGGGTACGTCGCAGGACTGCTGTAGGAGGCACCGTTGGAATATGCCGGCCGGTAAGATGAGTGACGGTTGTAAGCGGCACCAGATGCATATGCCGGCTTCTGGGATTTCGGGTGGCTATAGCTAGAGCTGGAGCCGTGCGAGGAGGCAGGACGATATCCTGCCGAGTGGCCATAGGTGGTTGACGGATAGTACGGCTTGTATGAGGGCTCAGAATCGTAGGATGACCCGGCAGAATGCGCTGACTTATACGACATGGGATGGTTGTAAGTAGGGCTGTAGCTGGGCTTGTAAGACATGGGGTTGTGGTACACTGGACTGGCACCGTAGGTGTGGCTTGTTTTATGTGAAGGATACTGAGAAGGCTGATAGGAAGAACCGTGAGAGTACGTTGACGATGGTGTGTAGCTAGAAGAAGGCTTGTGCACTCCGGCAGAGCCATAAGAAGGCCTGGGCTCAGACTTGTAGGTGGGTGCAGGGGTAGGCTTGTAGGCGGGGGGCAGGGGTAGGCTTGTAGGCGGGGGCAGGGGTAGCCTTGTAGGCGGGTGCAGGGGTAGGCTTGTAGGCGGGAGCAGGGATAGGCTTGTAGGCGGGGGCAGGGGTAGCCTTGTAGGCAGGTGCAGGGGCAGGCTTGTAGGCCGGAGCTGCAGAGGGCTTGTAAGCTGGTGCAGATGTAGGCTTGTAGGCCGGTGCAGGAGTAGGTTTGTAGGCGGGTGCAGGTGTAGGTTGGTAGGCTGGCGAAGGGGTAGGCTTGTAAGCCGGAGCAGCGGAGGGCTTGTAAGCTGGTGCAGGAGTTGGCTTGTAGGCGGGAGTGGGAGCACTATTGTAGGCGGGGGCGGGTGTAGGCTTATATGCGGGGGGCAGGAGCAGCCTCATAGGCAGGGGCTGGTGTGGGGCTGTGGGTGGGGGAAGAGACAGCCACGTAGGCAGGAGCATGTGTGGGCTTGTAGGCAGTTGAATGTTCCTTCTCATAGGCGGTAGAAGAGTCTGACTTGTAACTTGAAGCTCCGTATGTCGATGATGGTTTCTGGGCATCAGCCGTTTTGTAACCATATCCTTGCTTGTGGTCGTACCTCGGGTAGGCACTAGAGTACCCACCGGAGTATGGGTGCCTAGAACCGTACCCATATCCGGTTGAAGGTGCGTACGGTGATGGCTTGTCGTAGGTGGACACATGTTTGTAGGCATTTGGCCTCAGGTGGTGTACGACAGGAGCCGAGTAGTGAGTGCCCTGGTGAGAGGGAACCGGGTCGTAGGCAGCCACGTGGTAAGACGCCGGCTTGTAAGACACAGGTTTCGGGGCCGCCGCCTTGTAGGCGGGTGTCTGGTGGTCCGCAGAGCTGTACGACTCGTGAGCGGCAGGCTTGTAGGCGGCGTGGCTTCCGTACGCGGTCGCGTTCTCAGGATACACCGCAACGCCCTCGTAGGTCACGACCACCTGGTAGCCGCCGTCGCCCTTCTGATCGGCGATGTAGTTGACGGTCTGAACTCTTCCGTCGGGCAGATCGACGGAGTACGACCCGAGCACGGTCTCGCTGTCGCTGTGGGCCTCGTGCGAGAAGCGCGTGCCGGTGGCGTAGTCACTGACGGCGTACTGGAACTGGTACGGCCGGCTGTAGTAGCCGTAGTCCTGGGCGTACCGCGAGGGAGCGGCGGAGCCCTCCGCTGACACGAGCGCCACCGCGGTGGCGATCAGAAGTAATGCCTCCTGGGAACAAATGAGACCGCTTACTGATAGGGAAGTCTTAAAATGTAGATAGACATAAATGGTAGCCCTGTGTTTAGCTGTCGGAGACATAAATGGTAGCCCTGTGTTTAGCTGTCGGGATACAGTGATAATTTTAACAGGGTTACAATGAAATTCGAGCGTGATAATTCACATATAAACGTTTTGCAAAAGGGACAGTCACATCTCTAGACACATTTTATCGTTTGGTGATAACAACAGCCAGACAGCGTTTAGTTAATCATTGAAGCAATATCATGTCACAGTAAACTTTTGGACATCATATGGCGCACAATGCTTAGTATTTAGAAAATGAGATTACGCAACAGTTGTGGGAGAAATTTTCATCGAGTTTCTTTGCTAGAATCTCGCGATTGAATCCAATTCCTATCCTTTTACAACAATACATTACACGACTTTTGGATGTGCTCTTTGCCGTCGCCGTAACAACGACCTCATCGGATCAAACTATAAAATCATTAATGAAACTGTATAAGCACTAATCTTTGAACTTTCCATTTCCCAGGATTAGAAAGTAAAGCCTAGGAAGGCAACAAAATGCAAACAAAGAATGTAAAAAATAATCCAAAGGAAACAAGACATCGTGGGGTCAAAAGTACCAGCATACAGAAAAATACTTTACAGCATCAGCAAAAGACAACATTTTTGTGACCTTATGGATTAAGATCTCTGCTTCGATCCAGCCTTTTGCTGTTTTTAAGAACGGTCAAATGATAAAAAGCAACGGATAAAGGCTTTAGATGATTTTTCCTTCAGTGGAGGAACCATGGTTTCAAAATAATTTAAAATCAAATCTGCGCATATCTTTCCTTGAGGGTTTCTTTGTTAAAGGGGAGACATATAAGTTGTGCCGACATGTCACATAGAGAAAATTTTACTTTTCTCACGATCCAAGTGAAAGTGAAGGAACTAATACTAACTAAGGCAGCGAAGAGCTTAGACTCGAGCTTTGAAGCTATCCTATTTGTGACCGTTTTGTAAGCTTATGCGTTCAAGTTTATTTTAGAAGGATGTTATGAAATTGAACTTGTGTAACAAAGCACTTAAACTTTTGAGAAGTTTTTCATATGAATCAGTCCGGTCTGTTAAAGGCATTGAAATTTGGTCATTTCACTTAGCAAAAAAATCGTTCTTGAAAACGTTTTGTTTTTTGTTTAATGATGTTGGTATGAAAATACATCTGTATGCCTCTACGTTGTCTAATTGGACTGCAGGCTCACGTCGTCTTCACACAATATGGTACCACTCGCAGATTGATTGAACAATTTCACTTCCGGCTTGCTCCCGGACACTCAAAATTAACACCATTTCAGCGTTGCAACTGTTGTTGCAAATAAATCGTCCAATTCCAGATCGTCGTAGAAGACAATCAAGCCACCACAAAGCCACTATTTCTCGCCATCCTCTGCTTGCAGTTTCCACCGTCCTCCGAATCCTGACGTGCCACACCCGGAGGCATCCACTGCCGCTGCTGTTTACCTTCATGTTGCCGATTTGTCTAGAGCACTGGTGCTGGTCCCCAGCACTGGCCTGGTTTTATACATATAGGGCGGCGGCGGCGTGTGTGGCCCTGACATTGCGGCAGACTCGGCGCCGGCGTCGCCGAGTCTCAGTCCCACTGGCAGCGGGCACCTCCACCCCTGGAGCGGCGCCCCTCCCCGGAATCAGCGCAGAAATCACCGGACTGCCACCGGCCAGCTGGCTCGGAGTTCGCAGCACAGCTGGCGATGACGCCTCTTCTGGAAAATTCCGCCCCATCTGCAAGAAGAAGGAGCCGCTCTAACGGGTTGAAAATTGCAATATAGAGACCATTCCTGCTACACCTGGGTAATTCAGAACTTCCTGTATGGGTTTGAAAGATGCTGAGCATTTGGCAGAATTTCAGTTTTGCTTATGTATCTAATAATTCTGCAGCAGATGTAGATGTGCCCGGTCATGTCGGATGACGTATCGTTTTTTTTTTCGTTGGAGCTGAATCACTATATGTATTGTCCAGCCAGAGCGCACAGCATTCAGTTTTTGACTGATTCCTGAATTTATCCTTGCAGAATTGAACATTTCTCCCTTGTAGAAACTCATTGTATCAGTTCATATCAATGTATATAGTTTCTACCTTTGCTGTTTGAGTCGGGAAGTCAGTCAGGCGGAGCAAAGACCTTGCTTCACAGAGACTTTAACTGCTTAATCTCCATTTTGCTTCCATTCTCTTTGCGACATATGTCTGAATTATACGAGCTAAATATTGCCTGTCTACAGACTGTCACCAGAAAATAGTTGGTTCAAGATAGTGGCAAACATTTTTGATAGTACATTCTGAAATTTATCACACTGTCGGCGTTTTATTGCGTCTCCGTTTCCTTATTCTCTGTATCCTTTTCTCGGGCCAAGGCGACCAGCAATGAATGGATTACAGTTGTGCTGGAGTGTCGATTTTATCTGAAATTGATCGCCGTCTAACTGGTGCTAAACACCAGTGGCACAGTTGTACGTAATCGGCCGCTCAGATTGACAGCCGCGCGGCTGCCACGCATTAGCTGCCGACGCCTGTGTGTGTACCGCCAGTGATAATGATGTCATGCTAATGGGCCGGCATCAGCGGGGCGGAAGGGCTCGTTTCAGCTGCCCCGCCCTATCGCGGCAGCATCAGAGGGTGTGAATTTGGCATGCAACAAACTTTTTCATCAACAAGTATTGTTGAATTTGATGGTATGCAAAGACTTGTTTATGAAAATGATTTGTTAAAGCGGTTTTCTGCTCTTTCCAGATTGTTTCACTCTCACAGAATCGATATTGTGAAGTTATCAAAAATGTCTTCAAGCTTCTGCATTGGTCTATCTCTTCGGAAAATAATGCAAAAAAAATGCTAAGACAATTTTAGGAGTATTCGTAGCCTTGGATTTTTAGGCCTTGCCGAAACTGGATCGGCGAGTCGGGATGAATTCTTTTTTACGATAATGCCAAGCATTCGACTTCTTGTGACGATTATGGTATTTCGTGGTGTGGAATATGTCCAAACTCTGCGAATAAATGTTACATCTCAAAACTATGTGAAGTAAGCAGTTTTATTGAGTGGGAGATTAGGATCTTACCTTGTCGGTATTGGGTTTTTATTCCTCCGTAAGTGTTGCGTTTGTACTCTGTTTTCTATCTCAGCAAGGTCATCGCCGTGGATTTTTTTAGAAGGGTCCGAATCCAGCGACGGAAACCTATGTCCATTCGTCTCTACGTTCATCCGGCTGGATGGGGATGAGTGACACTTTTTTCGCATTAAACATCCGCGTGATCGTATTAAAATAACAAATGAGAGCGTTTTCGTCCTCAAATTAGACATTTTGAACGGTACCCCCGGTCCTGCCCGCGATGGCAACGCCCCGCGTGGGTGAGGAACATGCTTTTAAATGTAAGCACACTTTTACGACTGTGACTCCATTGATAATTGGGAATTTCTATAAGCTAATCAAATAATTTAGCTTGATTGAAATACACACTGCAAGTATTGTGATTTCACGTATAAAGCAGTTGTATACACATTACAGCAAAGTACCTGTTGGGACGGAACACGGCGGGGGCGGATCAACTTAGTTCGGTTTCAACTGCCTCTAAGCAGAAGAGATGTCTGGTCTCCGAATTCAACAACAAAGGTCAGAGGTGACGCTGCGCTGTCTCGCCCCAGGCCATAAACGCTGCCGACCGGAGCTGGTAAAGCCCCTGGCGGCTGGCTTTAGCCGCGCTCTGATTGGCTGTATACCGATAAGTGTCTGCTCCCCACGGGATTGCGTTAATAATGAGGAATGCCCATGTGCCCACGTGATTGGCACAATTCTTTTCGGAACGTGAAAGTGAAAACACAAAGAAATGTATAGACATTTTTGTGATTCGTGAATCTATGAAGACTGTACTCTGCAAAGTACGGACATGTGCCCAAAAAGCGTGTCGTTGGAAATACAGTTTCTTGTGAGCGTTCAAATAACGTGCAGCTTGAGCAAGCATAATTCGATTGTCGACTTAATTACCATAATTAGCAAGCGTAATTTGAAGGTAAGTGCTAGCCACTGATCAAACTATAGGGCCAAATACCGGTAATTTTCTCATTACACGACCAGACATATTGACATGACCTCGCCTGGGTCAGATGAGGTCACCTGAGGTCAATTTTCCATTGAATATCCTCAAGAGGTCAAGGGTCATCAATGCAAGTGCATTGAAGCTTTGAGCCTGTGTAAGCAACCGGTTCAAACCGCATTGGTGTTCCTAGATCAAGAACAGCGAGAAAAACGGCGAAAGATATCGTGCAGACCTTTGAGAATGACCCCATATCTCCATGACCTGAGAAGACTCATACTTGAAAATTTGACAAAATGTGTAAAATTAAACTTTTATCACATATACGGCATTGCTCTAAGCCGAGCCTTTTGTCTGCCATCGTGAAAAACGACGAAGGGGTCCATATGGACCCCCGGTAGGGTGAGGGTTAAGTAATTCATAGATAATATCATTTAACCCCGTCAGTAAATTATTGCCGAATAATCATAGCTAAAAAAACACCAAAACATTCTAACCAGGGGTGTGGATTTGCAAACATCATTGGGGATGCCAAAGTTGAGGAAGGACACTTTTAATGACCACCATATGAAAGGAGGTAGCATAATATTATCTTTGTTTTAGCCATCGCACAGTACTTTTGAATCCTGAAAATGATGAATAACAAACCTTAAAGTGTATTTTAACACTAACTAGATATTTCATCCGGGTTTCCCGGACAGCTTCAAAGAGATATAAATTTACAGCCCTGCATGGTACGACTAATTAAAATCCATGCAACAACCCAAAACTGCTTTATTTAGAGACTGTTCAGCTACCGTTTCCACTGACATGTGCCGTGCTATAAAGATTTCACGATTCGATTTTTAACATTTTGAACATATTAAAAAATAAAAAACTGTTGCCACTCGAAACAGTTTAATTAACGTTGCTTGATGTCTCATCATTGTCCTCTCCCATCCTCATATCAAAATTCTAGTACGCTGCATTGCTTTGGTCAGTACAGAAAAATTGGCCTGAAAATCGACATCTTCCAACAAAAGAATTTCTTCGCTAGGATTCACCCTTTCAATGCTTGACACTACTGTGTACAAGGACTTGTGAAGTCACCCACGGCCTCAATTCCACCAAATTAGCTATAATGTGAATGCTGATAGTTGAACGTCTTGATCTAACAACGGTACATAACTTCTCACAAATAATGATAATAATAAACAATAACTAACTAGGGACGGCGATGTCACCCGGGCGATTAATAGTGGAGTATTATAGGATAAAAACCGATTTTTGTAGGCCTAAAGATAGAAGGCCAGACAATCAAGGTTAAACAGCTGTGCACAGTGGCTTCTGGCTGCCTGGAGGCTGAGTGGCAGCGATATCGAAAGGATTTGGTAACTGGTAGGGGAATGGCATATGCTAAAGGAATACAGTAATGCTCATGCGATGAAAATATACAATACTTATGACTTAATTCCCTCGGGAATCTTGTGCTTTACTTTGGATCCTCCTTGTTTACACGATCAGAGCTACTTATCTCTCCGCCTCAAATTATCATTCTAGCATTTTAAACTTCTAGTGTTGCATGCGCATGAAATGTCAGATAGGCGTGTATGTCACATACATCGTGTGTGTTGTAATACTAATAATTGTGTCAATTTCAAAACCAGTCTTGAAAGGCTGCATCATCTACCCTGCTACCGAAAAATGCTATGGACTCGAAATTGGTGCATGCAATTTTGTCGGCCAAGCATACTCATATACCGAACTCATTTCATGACCTCGCGCTCATGTTTTTAAAGTGTTATCGGCACTGCACATTGCACAAACGTCTAACCCATATATCTACCCACGTGCGCATAATGTCTCCTACACAGGCCCCCTGCCTCAGTCTGATACCAGGCACAACGACCACCATTTTCAACTCCACATATGTAGGCATTACAATCCGCCTGCGACCCCTCCCCACCGAGGCTTGAACTTGGCGTCAGCGGCGCCCAGCGTGACCTCTGTAGCCTTTGTGCCCGCAGGCAATCGCGGCTGCCGGCGGATGGCGGCCGCTGATTGGTGGAGGCGCGTTCACTTGTATCGCGAGAAATTTAGCGGAAGTTATCCATGAAAATGACAGAGCCTTAAACCATGAACCAGTATATGTATTAGCATTATGTTTTTCAAACATTTCTAGTCATACCTTGCTCTCTATTGGCTTGGTTATTTACCACACCATCCGAGGCTGCTCTTCGGTACAGGCGAGACGGCAGCAGTCAGCACAGGCTAGCCCGCGGCCCAGTTCGCGGAAGTCGGGAGTGTCGCGATGGGTTTCTGCTGAGTAGAGGGGATTAAGCCCCAGTCCCAAGGCAACCGAGGGGAGGAGGAGAGATACGTTCATAGATCTAACACGTAACAATCAGACGAGTTTTAGAGAGTGAGGACTAATAGGAAGCACTGCCGAAGTACAACCAGATAATTTACCAGAAGAGGGAAATATGTGCTGCTTTGCTCCGTGTTGGAAGGTGAAAAGGCACAAAATATAATTCGGGACTCGAAACATCATTGATGTTTATTGTCCATTATATCTGAGGCTTTCCGCTGTTTGATGAAATACTGAGTTGGTCAGATGCAAAATGTCACTATAGCGCTGTGGAACAAGTATTTGTTGATAATTTCCTCTATTTTCGCACTTGAAACCGTAGACGTTTGTTTAATTTTTTAGCATTGACCAAAACAGGATACATATGAGCAAACGAACATACAGACACGCACGCACGATATACATAATATACATACAGTCTCACATACACATATTCCCATGAGTACTACATTAGGTGCCGACCGCCAGTGCCGCTAACCCGGGACATTGAGTGCATTTATGTGAAACATAGTGTAAATCGAAATTGGGCGCAGGAGACAGGATTAAAAGTTCAGTGGCTTTACACCAAGCCTAATATAGCCGAAAATGCGAATTCAACTAGTATGAGCACAATACCACCGGCACCGACACCACCGGTTACGATTCATTGCCGGCTCGGGCGCCGCACAGCGCTCTTCAAGCGATCTCCAGCCGCCTCACTGTGAGCAGACTAGGGGTCAGCGGTAGCACTCTCATTTCGCGGCTCTGGGCCGCTGCCGACCGGCTCCCTGCAGTCCTCCGCGTGGAGGCCGCAAATAGTTGGACTGCTACACGCCGGCAGCCCTAGCCTATAGCAGAGGCCTTAAAGGGAATGTGGCACCTTCATAACGTGATTTTAACTGAGATAGCCAAGTTGTAAAGCAAGTCGGAAAACCCGGTACTCCATATATCATCTGTCTTGGAACTCGATAGTTACGTAGAAAAAAGCTAAAACCTACCTGACACCAGCCCCCTCATCAGCCCCTCGCCGGGCGGCCATTGTTGTGAGCTGCTGGTGTGACGACATATGCTGACGTCACGCTGAGCATCAGTCAATCGAAGCCCTTGAAGCGTTTCAAGTAGGGTAGTGGTTGCCAGATCATGACATCATCCACAGTCAGATATTTATTTATTTTCCTAGAGGAGTATTTTTAAAAACAAAATATTGAGCTTATTGAACATTTTTCAGAGAAATCATGAGTGGTTTCATTATTTTTGGCTAAAAGTACGCCTAATTTCACTAAATTCCAGGATTCGACCAAAGTGCCACATTCCCTCTAAGACTCACCGCTCTTCCAGAATTCCTCATACTTCTACAGAGCCGCTGAGTATCGGCGTATGAGCACCGAGATTCGAGAACCTCACTGTATGGCTCAGCGTCAATGTGCTGCTGTATAAGCGCCCTTAATACACCGGCTACGCAAAGCAGGCAGTCGTGGCTAGGGTTATAGATTTAGACGTAAAAAATGCCGCGATTCAACTACCCAGGCTTGCGGCAGAAGCAGTTCAATATGACACAAACACAAACAGGCTCATTGGTCAGTATAGTTACACTGGTGCATGTATGCAGTGAGAGTTAAACTCAATGTTGGGCGTGAACAGTTAACTTATAGTAAACGCCACCAACAGGGCACTGCTCGACCAGATGCACTTGGCTCAGGTCCCACAGTTGTTTGCCAACTGCATGCGGTTCATGCAGAAGAATGCAGTCCACGCGGTCCAAGCGAGAATGCAGTTCACGCAGTCCAACCATGCAGAGGAAGGAATCGATTATGTCATAAGCCAGATATGAAGAGAAAAGGGATGAATAGGCTCCCATCCCACTGCTTCATCTTGCTGATGAAGAAGGCCTTGGTTAGGTTTAACAAGTTCCCGGTGGACCCCTTGACATTTGCGTAATGTTCGGAGATATTCACTGTCTTCTAAATCACTACATGCCATCGATCTGAGTCAGTCAGAGATCGGAAAAAGAGCACCATGACAGACATCATTTGGAGGTGGTGGCGCCGCAGTATATCACAGTGCATTATGGATTGCATCACTGCTGAAATATGAGGTATGCAATAGATTATCGTGAATGTATGTACGCACATTGCTAATTGTCCATTGTATCTGAGGAACCCCGTTGCTTGGTAAAATAGTAAGTTCTAGGTCAGATGCAGAATATCACTATAGCACCGTGGAGCACGTATTTGTTGATAGTTCCCTCTTCTTTAAGCACCTCATTCCGACCTTGCCTCACCTTTTGGCTGGGCGGTGCCTAGATCACCATTGGGGATGCCCTGCACATTATTGGGAGTGCTGAGGCACCATCAAAGAACCATAAATCCACACCCCTAGGGAAGAGGTTTTTGGTTGTGCGGTTGATGGCAATTAGCTCCTTAAAGGGAATGTGGCACCTTGGTCGAATCCTGGAATCTAGTGTAATTAGGCGTACTTTTAGTAAAAAATAATGAAACCACTCATGATTTCTCTGAAAAAATGTACAATAAGCTCAATATTTGGTTTTTAAAAATACTCCTCTAGAAAAAGAAATAAATATTAGCCTGTGGATGATGTCACTATCTGGCAACCACTACCATACTTGAAACGCTTCAAGAGCTTCGATTGGCTGATGCTCATCTTGACGTCAGCATATGTCGTCACACCAGTAGCTCACAACAATGGCCGCCGGCGACGGGGGGCTGAGGGGGGCTGGTGTCAGGTAGGTTTTAGCTTTTTTCTATGGAAATATCGAGTTCCAAGGCAAATGAAATATGTAGTACCGGGTTTTCCGACTTGCTTTACAACTTGGCTATCTCAGTTAAAATCACGTTGCGAAGGTGCCACATTCCCTTTAAACACATTTGTGTCTCGGGCTAGGCCAGGCCAAGTCAGAATTTCTACCATCTGCATGTATTGTGTGGAACTTCACCTGATTCCGCTTCCTTCCGGTTAACATGGCTTAATTCAAGGTCCCCAAGAATCCGATGACTAGTTCACCCAGACTATTGTGAAATCATGTCAGGCCTTCTTTACGTCATGTTGCGGTTCGAATCGACCTATTTAGGTGTGTTTAGTCCAGAAGATTTTACTTAAAAAGCTAATGCATACGACGAAAGAAACAAAAAGTCCCAATTCATGGTTTATTTATTTATTTATTTGCTTTCTCAGAAATACCCACGTTGTCGTGGCAATTACATCTCCGTTTACACTTATTTCAGTGACACAGATCATCGTTTAACATCTATTGTGCTAATTATGGATGACAGACTATTATTATAATTATTGAATGAAAAGTCATGGATCTTACTGATAATGGATTGACACAGTAACACAGATTATGATTTAGGGTAGGATGAGTTTCTTTATTTTCTGTTTGAAGCTGTAGCTGTTCTTGGTGTGTCTTGCAGTCGTAGGCAGTGCAGTGCGTTCCACTGCAGTGGTTTCAACCAGCTGACTTCGTTTCAAGTAAATATGTGCCTTCCCTGTAATTTTAAGTTCCCAGCCGTTGAATGAAAGATGTCAGTGAAGATGTTAACCCTGCCCCACCGGGGCGCCATCGATGGCCCCCTCCTAAGGTTTTCCGGGATAGCAGAAAACGACGAGGCGCAGCACCGCGGTTGAGGGCTCTACCTCTCACTGCATCATTTTCCCATCATCCCTGAAATTTTTACCCCGGGTCCCCAAGGTCAGGTCACCAGACGAGGTCAACCAAGGTACCTCACTTCACCTTTAGAGCTCTGTAAGAGCTACATTTCAAGTCGATCGATTTGAAACTTCCTACACTTCATAACCCTCCAGGGTCTACAAGGTGTATATCCGGGATTTTCGATTTCGTGCCCTGAGGTCAGGTCACGAGGCGACCTCTCCCATTGGAAAAGCATGGGGAAAAGTTGTTTCATGATATAAAAGTCACAAAATGATTGCAAATACTCAGACTGCTCAGAACAACGTTTCTGGACACCCTTTCACGGATCCCAGGGGTCATATTTGCCCTTTGACTTTCCAAGGTCATCCAAGGTCACCAGAGGTCAAAACAGTATTTTGACAATAACTTTTGACCTAATTGAGCTAGAGCGGTGAAATAAACACCATCGTGTTTGTCTTTTCACTGGCTTTCATTTAATATACGGCGGGTCACTTTTTGACCTTTCGTGACCTCAGGTCATATTAGGTTACGAGGTGACCTCTGGAGGTCAAACCACTGGCGGGAGGTCCTTACGTTCCACATAACGGAAAAGTACTGGCAATTTGCTATCAAATGTACCTTACCAGGCTTCAATAGCTCTAATGACATAAGAGTTATGCCCAGTTTGCTTAATCATTGCATATTTGAGTGAAAATAGCCGATCTTGACCTAATTTGACCTCTGGAGGTCAAACCATTGACCTGAGCACTAAAACATGCTAAGTAATTTCTTACTGAATTCACGCGAGCTTTCTATTGCACTTTGCAGATTTGCGCTAACGCCCATATTTTCGGAGTTAGAGGGGGGCCATCGATGGCCCCCGGTGGGGCGAAGGTGGCACCGACCCCGGTGGGGGTTAAGCTACGACGAGGGAGGATGTGGCACATCAGCTTCCATTCAGAAACTCGCCGTGGATCGGCCCTCGGAAGTCAACAGTGGTACTGGGGAGGGGCAGAGGCTCCGGCGACATGTTTTCAGCGGTAAACTACAGGCACGCCTTCAGGGAAATTCGGAGTGTGCCCCTAAATAAAGAGACACGGACAACGCCACGACCTGGATTTTACAAACAATTTATTGTGCAATCTTGTATCAGTTTAAACTAATAAAGAGTGCAATCATTTACGATTTAAAAAAATACATGTCACATTTTAACGAATGCAAAAATGTATGGCTATGCTACAAAATACATGTGATTTGACAACAAATCACATATATTTACGGCAGTCACAAAGGAGGAAGGTTGGTAACGCATTCTCCTCTCAGAAAAATAATGCTTGCTCGGCCATCCAGAGCAGACATTGTCCGCTGGGCCCGCTTCCGGCCGGCAGCCAGAGACGCTGGATTGTCCCAGTCTCTGTAGCTGCCGCTGTATCCAGGCCTGCCCCTGACATGAGCTCACACCTGGCACTGCGATAAAAGACGCTGGCTGGCATTGGTGCTCTCCTTGTCACAGAGACCAGATTTACGACTGGCATTGTGGACAGTCTCGAAGGCTCTGTTTGTTCACAGAGGTCGCAGCGCACTGACAAAGCTCGGAGTAATTCAGGAAAAAGACACAAAGCAGGCTAGGAATATTGTCTTAGCGGAATATACTGAGGCTACTTATAAACAGAATTACAGTCTCTGATTGGCTTATTCTCTGGGACAGACTCTACCCAACAACGCTGCGGTGGACATTAGATATTGTTTCTGACATATTTGAGTGTTTAAGTGTGTTTACAACCACAGTAGGGTTTTCTAGACCTAACATGGTTGGGCTAGTATAGATCATTGAACTTGCCGGGATAGTGCACAACTAATTTGATCTCATAACATTTTTGCCCAGCCCTTGGCAGCTAGGGTGAGCTTAAAACCGAATATATCATTATTGATTTAGACAATAGGACTTCAATATTGATTTGGATGACGCGTGAATACAGGTTAGAGAGCATTAACAGTCAAGCAAGACATTAACAGTGCGATGTGTGCACACGCTCCAGGCAGGCTAAAAATGCAGATGCTGCACATTATTTGGGCATTCTATAGATTGTCTGATCATCGATCGAGATATGAAGGGCTAAGAGCTGTTAAAACTAAATTGTGTTTATATATATTTATATATATATATATATATAATTCCAATAGATTTTACAGTTTCCAACAAGCAGACTACCTATATATTTCTTCTTTTAGCAGATTCAAAAGACATTCTGCATTATGGGCTTACCTCAATGGGGAGGTAAAATTGCCATTTTCCCGATTTTTTGTCCAATTTTGCACCATGCATAATTATGTCCACTGATTTCGCTAAACATATTACTAGGGGCCTTTAAATGGATCAAGTCATGGAAGGGGAATTCTCCCCCTATAAATTTCTACAATCACCTTGATATGTACAACCCCGATGCATGAAAGCACATAGGCAGGGCAGTAGTTGGGGCCCGGGGCGGGGCTCTCGGAGATTGACGGTGCGCTGGTTATTGCATCTGACGTGGATATCACACCGGTCAGGCTTTCAGGGGTAGTGACTAGCTTTGCCGATACTTGTTGGGACTGATACTGCTTTTGAAGGTATCGGACTACCCATGCATTATTTTCCACATCAAAATATATCCTGGATATACTCGGTAAGAGTGCTTTCAGCGCAATCCACCGCATGAACCGAAAGCATGCAAATGTTTTTAACATCCTTTGTGCTATTTTGAAGGTTGATGAAGTCGTAGTTTCTGGCATTCATTTTTATGTGATGCAGGTTCAACAGGGGTACGCTGCGTGCCACGAGCACCTAGCATCGCACCTCGGTACTGGGTTTCGCACGGCTTATGGGCGGGCCGTGAGTACGCTGTCATTACGCGGCGATTATTCTCGCTGCGTTCTCAGCGTCTGGATGCCACTGAGGCGTTGACACTTGTCCTCATCACCGAGCACGACCCCAGGGCTGTCACCATTCACACAATAGTGACCTTGACATTAGAGACCTCTCCCGGAAAAGCTGCCTCAGGCCAGGTATTGTGATGGATTACCGTATCTGAGTAGTCACGTATGAATGAAAATGGTAGGTTTTCAAGGTGTAATGCCTGAGTGGCCTCCAAATGTCTCATTTGATTTAGATCCAGTAGCATAACAAACCATTTTGTATATACTTTGGTTGGTGATTTATGCAGAAAATACATCCAGGAATTTAAGAAGCAATTCCAAAATTTCACTGGTTTTGATGGTATCTCAGCTCCAGGTCTTAAGACTTATACATGAAACCTTACTGGCAAGATTACTGACAACGCGGCTGCTATTGTTTGCGGCCCCACTCCAGTTAAAAATTCGTTTAACCTGTTTACGGCATGGCAGGTAGCTTAGTTACCTGATGACAGACATCAGTAATATCTTATATTCAATTCAAATCGCCATATACTATAGGCCTATAATCTTCATATGCTGTTATAGGCCTATCAGTTTTCTTTCTTGCTTATCGAAAGTCTTCGAAAAGGTGGTGTTCCGAAAAATATACAAACACTTATCAGACAACAGCCTTCTAATAACAGATCGACAGAGCGGATATAGGCCCGGCCATGGTATACAAATGCAACTTTTCTATTTGACACATAAAAAAATTAGTCACTAGATAAGGGGCAAGATTTCACTGCAATTTATCTGGAAATTTCGAGCTACTTCGACAAAATTTGGCATAGAGGAGTCTTAGAAAAATGCAAGCGTGAATTCGGGCTGAATGCAGTTTTAGACTGGCTCGCCTCCTACCTTACTGACCGAAGACAACGTGTTTGCTTGCAGATTTCTTACTCATCTACTCTTTCGCTAAATGCAGGCTGTCCTCAAGGATCCGTTCTTGGCCCCCTCCTTGCCCTCCTCTTTCTAAATTCTCTGACAAAACAAACGACCCACGACATACTTTGTTTTGATGACGACACATATCTGTACGCGGCCCATACCACCGACTCATTCCTTTTTATCTAGAACACTCTTCAGACGGACATTGACAAAATATACATCTATGGTCAAAAATGGTTCATTACCATTAGCGCAACCAAAACAATCCAGCAAACTTCCTCGTTTAAAAAGAAAAAAAACAGAACACAAGCCCCAAAACTAACATTTGGTGGTGAGCCTGTACCAGTGGTGCAAAAGCACAAACATCTAGGAATTACTCTTTCTCATGACTTGAAATTAAAAAAACACGTCAACCAAATAATAAAAAGGAAACATAGCTTTTTGAGCCCTATCTACCCTTTAACACAGTTTCTCCCCAGAACAATTCTGAATCAAATTTGCACGACATACGTTAGACCTCACTTTGACTACTGCGACATAATCTATGACGGACACATCACAGCACATGACAAACTTAGACTTGAGCGACTGCAGAATAGAGCCACTAGACTAGTGACAGGGACCTTACTCCGGACACCGACTAAGAAATTGATAAAAGATCTTGGGTGGGAGTCCCTTGAGACAAGAAGGAAAATAAACAAAATTGTATTTTTCAATAACCTTTTAAATAGCCCATTAGTACCACAATTCATACGCAACGTTTTCCCTGAAACAAGAGAAAGTAACTTGCTTAGAACCTTAAGATATTCAGATAAAAATAACAGTACCGCGACACAGAACACTGGCGTTTAAAAGATCATTTTTGCTTACCTCTGTCAAGACGTGGAATCATTTGCCCCAAAATATTCGTGAAATTACTTCCAAAACTAAATTCAAAAACAAAATGAAACACCTTCTTGAGACTCCCTCTCCCCCACTTTATTACTCTTCGGGCCAAAAGAAAGAAAATTATATATTGTCATGACTGAGACTTGGCACAAGCAAATTAAATTAACCCCAATTTGAAGTTCAAGCGATCAACTCTCCCCACTGTGCCTGCGGCGAAACAAAAGAGGACACACCACACTTCATGTTCCATTGTCAACTATTTAATCATGCAAGAGTAACAATGTTTCAGGAAATTCTCTCTATAACCAACATTAACTACTGCATGGCTCTTTATTAAACAAATCAAACTCCAAAAAAGTGGCCTAAGCTGTCTTTAAATTTATCTGTAACACAAAATGATTTGCATAGCTGCGCCTGGGCCGAGCGGAGGTGGCGGTCGAGTGGGCGGCACACCCAATCGTTTGTCCCCTGAGCGGCAGCACTAGGTGATTCCCTCTGCGGTGGTGCGGTGTATTGGGGACCAACCATGCGAGAGGCGCCTCACATTAGCATTCGTGCTTTTGCGCCAACTGCAAACAATGTATCATTTTTTTTAGACAACGTGTCTCCTTATGAGAAATACAGGTTTGTCTGTGTGGTGACTTAGTGCGGACTCGCTACGTGCCACCGCAGAGCAGGACTGCCGTCCGCAAGAGTCCTAAATCCAGCCTCGGTCGCCGGTTACAAGCGTGCGCCACCACTCCCAGCACTCTTGTAATCCGGCGCCTCGGCGGCGATGGACGTGACGTCACCTGGGGACCGGGCCGGGGCGCGGTGGCATCGGCCGACCACTGGGACTGGAGCAGGGAGCGAGCCCGGATGTAGGTGTCCCGTCGGGTTATTCTAGAGATCAAGTGTGGGCCTGGCGGGAGCCAGAGCCAAAAGATCGTTATTTTTGTAGTTCTCTTTATGAAAATACATCAGTTTGTCTGTCTGTCTGTCTATGACCAAACCGTCTGCAAAATGAAATATCTTTAAAAAAATAAAGAACGCAGGCAGGCTAACAAAAGGACTAACACACTTGCAAAAGGTAACCGGAATTTCAGGTACAATGCTGCGGAGCTGACGAGTTTTATTAGAGCCGACTCCGATTCCGACTTTGACTTTGGCCCGAGGAGATGGACCCTGACTTCGACTCCTGTTACCGGAGTCTTCACCGAGTATTTTTAGGTATATGTTTTAAACGCTATTAGACCAGTGAACAAGAAACTCTCCTAAACGAACATTTTATCGAGCGGAGAAAACCATCAGTCTCATGGATTTCATCCCTCATGGATCATGTTTTTTTCTATTCATGTTGACTGACTAGCATTTATATTGAAATTGGGAAATAATAACATTGCTTATTTTACCGTACAGAATATTGTTTCATTCACCTGGTATATTAGCTGATTTTCTTCATTGTAGTGTTTTCTGAATGAGTTGCATGATTTTACATTGCACAATGCAATCACGCTTGGTCCACTGAAAGATGTACGCTCTTGGTGATGCTATTTTTAAGTCCGATACCTCAAGAATATTCTCACTCTCTTGCAGTCCTTTAGGCGCTAGTATAGTTATTTATCGGAAAATGCTTCCAAACAACCAAAATGAAACAAAATGTTGTGAATGTAGACTGAAACAGACTGCTCCACTGATATCTGCGTTTCATGTTAGCAGGTTTTTTTGCATGTACTCTGTATCCGACAAAAACGAAAGTTTTCGTGACCGGATTCGTGGCAGGGACCTGACTTGACGGAACAGAAGCTTACCATCTACTCGTACTCATTGTGGTATTTGCATCACTTTTATCGCCCTAAAGTTGATTTTTTCAGAGCCGCATGACGAAATCCATGGAGCGATGCGGATTAAAATTTCTCAAGAGGCTCTATTCTGGCCGCTTGTCGGGTCTGATGATTTATGCTAGAGCTCTACAATTTGGTAGGGTGATAGCGCTCCTACGCCACACATCCAAACTAGAGCCCCGAATCTAAATCCAAAATATTTTTTGGGTAGATCTTCAAACAAACTTTTTCAATTTTGTATTTTTCTTATTTTTACCTCTTGAGCCACGAACTTGAAATTTGTTTCCCTATGAACAAGCAGCAGGGACCAGCAAAGAAAAAAAGTTTCGAAGCAGGTCAGACAATATTCATTCCGCAAAAACGTGGTATTTCTGATGCAGGCAAAAAGGTACTGAAAATTGACGGCAAATTATGCCCAAAATGTCAGAATGCATGCTTCAGTTAGTTTAAAGGCCGCCACCTGGGGGTAGCTTGGTCAATTTTATTGTGCATGGGCATAGTTTTCCAGTGCAAACCGTAAAGTTTTGACCAAGTTTTTGCCGTTCTTTCGGGGTACTGCATTTGTGCTCATTTCATTCAAGTCTTAATATCTTGCTATCTAATCGACAGATTTGACTTCTCATTTCAGATAATGAAAGACCATTGCTTCCGCCTTATGATATTTGGCGATGGAAATTGTGATATTGAAATTATTTGTTTTATAGATTTAAATATAATTTTAGTAAATAACTTGTCATTTGTAGCTTCTCCGTTCCAAGTACATTTCCACTGACAAGCTCAAAATTGACATGGCTGAATAGGAAAGTTAATTGCGGTCATTTCACTTCCTTATACTACCCATTTATCTCTAACAGCTTTCGAGTAGTAATTCGTCCGAAAATGTATTTCAAGGTGTTAAATTCCTTGGAACATTTTTAATTCTCATCATGGTTTAAAGTACTTTAAATAAATGGAAGGAGATGAAACTGGGCGTGAAGCTAGCTTAGGGTTCTGGGTCACCGACACAAGTAAATCCAGGCTCATATAATGTTTAGTTCGTCTTCTCAAAGCAATTTTATGCCGTGCCTTTTCTGAATGATAAGTTCTCGGAACGCCTGATAGAGATAGGGTGCTATAAACCGCAGAGTTTTGTGGAAATGACCTAGGACCCTAAAACGATGATGAAACAGATGACAGTAAAAGCGCTAAAAGACTTGCAGCCTAAAAAGTCGAAGTTCAGAAACTAAAACGTCTAAAACCTAATAAGCCCAAAAAGGCTACGTCAAGGTAAATATAAAGAAAAAAGCGTGGGATGGGGTAAATGCAACGTTTCAGCCTTCGAACGTCGTCAGGCGAGGGGTGCAAGGTGGAGGCATTTGGAAAAAGTTTACTTCAGGCCTCTAGCCACCTCCACCTTTCACCCCTCGCCTGACGATGGTCTAAGACCAAAACGTCGCATTTACCTAATCCCACGCTTTTTTCTTTATCTTTACCATGACGTAGCCTTTTTAGGGTTTAGACGTCTTAGTTTCTGGACTTTGGCTTTGTAGGCTGCAAGCCTTTTAGCGCTTTTACTGTCATCTGTTTCATCATCTTTTTAGGGTCCTAGGTCATTCCCAAAACACTGTGCCTTTTCTGTACGAACATAACAACCGTCGCCGGGGCCACGGCACCGTTGGCTGAGTTTTGCCCACCAGCCGCCCAGTCAGTGACCTCCAGACGGGTCACAGGTGTGGGGCTAGTGGGAGGAGGTGCAGTGTGGCGGGTTTGTCTAGTGATTCGAGACCCTGTCTCGTGATCAGCGTTGCCCAGTTCGAATTCGGAGCTGGCCAAGCACAGCTTATTAATTCTTTCAAAGAATAGAATGATGAAGCTGACCTACAGGTTTATGAAGAATTACTTTTAGAAGGAAATATAGATTGCTTTCACCACATTGTCATGCGGCTCTCCTGCGCCGGTGGGTAGCCCTGGTCGCAGGCGGGGGTTTTTGAATTGTTTTATTTTTATAGCTTGACCTCTTTTGGTACCTCCACTTCTAAGCTGCACGCTCGGGCCATGTCACCATTGTAAAATACCCAGAGCCCTACATTATGCGCATACTTCTGTGAATCTAAGCTCGTTGCGTTATTAATCAAAATACCTATTTTACAATTCCCCAACTTTAGCTGGGGTAATCGTACGATCGTACCACAATCGATTCATATCCGATGTTTAATAATAGCAGAGGCTCAAGCCGTGAGATGGCATAATACGTTCCAGATATCTTACCCTTTACATGTTTTGTGTTTTATCGCTCTTAAATTCGTCCGTAAATAGAGAGTCCCGTGTACTGTATCTCATGTAATTAAATACATCAAATGAAATGAAATGAAAGGAAATGAAAACTTGGCAGACACAGGTTGTGCTTAGAACCCTGATGTCATTGTTAAAGTGCTGCATTCTACTGTTAGTTAAAAGTGCATGCTAGGAGTGCATCCCGGACACTGAAACACAATGCCCTGAGTGGCCCCCAGATGGCTTACAGGCGGTCCGAGCTGGAGGATCCGGGCTCCAGCTGCGCGTCCGTGCAGTGTCAGCTAACTCACCTCTACTCACATAGACTTCACCTCGCCCGCACGGTAATTCAGATTTATTGAGCACTGTGGGCTCCAGACGAGTTTGGCACCAGCTCTTTGACCTGGTTTTGCCCGTGGACGTGCTAGACACACGATGATTCAAGGAACGACTCAGTGTTTCCTCCTCTGCCATTCCGGTTCTCTCTTGCGGTGGTACCCAGACATAGTGATTATGATTTACAAACGCTCAGCTGAAATATATATGCAGAAGCGTAAAAAAATCTTACACTCATCTTGTGTTGCCGGAAACCACACCAAAGACATATTTTCGGCCTCTGGTAGTTCTTTTTCTCACAAAAAATCCTCAGCAAATGACTTTTGAGGGATTAGCATGGACTGGGACGGTCAGAACTGATGATGCCTTTCCCCCTATATTTTAAGCTCATATTAGCGCAAAGCGTGAACGGGGATAAACTTTCGCTCCAAATTATTTCCCGCGTAACCTCAAACAACTATGTGCTGATTGGTTACCGCATCAAAATATGTGAATTGGAAACCCAAAGGGCCTACAGCTGCAAGAGATGATTTATGGGAAACGGCGATAAAGGTTGGAGCTGCAACATAGCGGTTGATGTGCCAACATTTAGCTGGGAGGTTTTGTCTGTAACCCAGAAAGAATGCAATGGTTTTCTCTTGAATATACAAATCCTGAGGAGAGCATGCAAAGTTACATCGCGCCAAATATCTGAAACGACGGTCTCGCCCAGATTCCGGCGAACGAAAAATTATGGAGACGCCTCAGAGCTGCTGCCAACTGAACTTTACTTAGCTAACGGAACTGTGTACGAGCAGTTCAATGAAGTAGGAACAGTGTCTGAAGCTGACGGTTTAGACAGTATTGTTGGTCTGTATTTTGGTTAACTGATTCTAGCTCCACGGTATGATGGTATTTGAACACGATAACACACTATTGTTATCCTGATTGTCCAACAAAAGGTTCAAGCTTCTGGAAAATTTCAAGCAGTTGGGAGGACCAAAGGCTTAGAATTTAGGCGAGGCCATGACTGGCTGGGCCACTGCTTTTCTTTTTCTTTTTTTATTTTCTCCACGTGTGCCGATACTTGATAGATATCGGATTTATAACTGCCATGTGAAAGAAAGTTATTTTCCCATAAAATTGTCTTTATGGCTTTGTTGCACAGGGGGAGCTCTATCCGGTCACTGCCCACCAAAGCGCCTAGATTTTACCCGCTTTTAACCGATTAAACAAACACACTATTTTTTCTGGCAACCGCACACTGGCGGACTCTAAAACGTTTCAGTAGGACCCGGTTCCCTTATTTGCATGGACCCCAATGTTCTAAAAAATTCAGTTCTGCGTCTGACTCGAACCGCCTCACTTCCGGGGCTGGTTGAATCCGCACTCGAGACAAGTAGCAACGTTCAAAGTGAGCTTGAAAAGCCGAGTCATGACAAAGTGAGCTACTTGGTGGCCTTTGCTTTTCTAGCGTAAAAACTTTATGAAACAGGGTGCTCATATACGTATAATATGTTCTAATTTCGTCCATTCTAACACTTCCCCTTGTCAAGCCTTATCCGTATTTGGGTGTAAATTTGACTTTGTAGCATGCCCCAAAAAACATTAATTTGGCCCCAGACTACAATAGCACCATAAATGTTTGAAAAATGAAATAAGAATTACAAAAAGAATTGAACCCATCATCTCACTAGAATCCGATGACGTATGTTTCATCTTTCCACATTTATGCCAAAAATAACTGGCTGTAGGTGTGGATAGGTTTTGAAAATATGTAGAGATTGTATTTACCTCTGTCTCCTTTATAGTTCTCTATCTATAGCCGTTGATGCATTCAGCCTGTTATCTCAGAGGTCACAGATCCAAACTTGCAGCATGGCCCTGAATAGTGGCCGAAGATATGGCCATTTGGAGAATAGGAAATCATTATAAGCCGTATGTGTAGGAAAACAGCCATTTCTCGGCCAGTTGAAGATTTCCATTTCTACTTCCAGTGGAGCGGTCATGACCCCTACCTGACCCCAGGTAATCAATGTCGAAAATCTTGTTGCCACGACCCATGGTACTTGGTCGAACTATTGCGTGAGATGAATCAATAGATTAAACCTGTTCTTACTTAAGTCACTGGGAAAAATTTGGACGCGAGGTCAATTGACCTGGCCTGGTGACGTGAGCTGAGACGAACTAACCTCAAAATTTTCGAGAAAGTTGCAGAATTGATCGATAAGGTGTGCAAAGCAAAGCAGGGCTTTGCGCCGGCGTTCTCTGGTGCCGTGGGAAAACCCCAATGGGTGTTCAAACACCCCCACCTGTGCTAGGGTTAAATATTTAATGTGCCCTTTCCCCGGGCGCAACTACCCTTACACTTTTGGCAAATGCAAACTTTTTCGTAGTTTCACTTAAGTCGGAGTTAAATCTTATAAAGAATATAATGTTTAGGTCATCCCAATGTTTTTAAACGGTAAAAAATGATCAAAGTTTGTGCTTTCATTAACATCAACTGGGAGACATTCGTCTAGTGAGCGACTTCTCTTATGGGAGCACGATACATCCACTTTTCCCTAAGCATCTTTGTATTTTGTGTGTGAAATCAATGCTTCAGCTCCCCCCCCCCCCTCTCTCCCTCTCTCTCTCTCTCTCTCTCCTGATCCCTAATAGTAATTTTACCAAATTTTAATAGTAATTTTACCAAATTTTACCATAAAATCTGATTTCAAACACAAGATTCCCAGACAAATTAATCTCTTATGAACGTATATGCTTTGGCAATATATGTGCATAGGAGGGTAGATTTTACTTGCCTTCATCAAACTGTAGACTATCTTTAATGAGTGTTGTGGGAATGACATAGGACCCTAAAAGATGATAATACAGATGACAGTAAAAGCGCTAGAAGACTTGCAGCCTAAAAGCCAAAGTCCAGAAACTAGGTTGCCACGAATTTTGTCGTCAGGAGAGGGTACCACCCCTCGCCTGACGACGGTCTAAGACTGAAACGTTACATTTACCTCATTCCACGCTTTTTTCTTTATGTTTACCTTGACGTTGTCTTTTTGGGCTTTAGACGTTTTAGTTTCTGTACTTTGGCTTTTTAGGCTGCAAGTCTTTTAGCGCTTTTACTGTCATCTGTTTCATCATCCTTTTAGGGTCCTAGGTCATTCCCACTACACTCTGCGGTTTATGGCACCCTATCTCCAGCAGGCCTTCCGAGGACTTATTACTACAGGGTGTTTCATAAAGAATGATATTTTTGAATTGATCATAATGCGGTTATAAATAGGTTGCTGTGGTATGATTTACATATCAATCGAAAGATGATTTTGGAACATTTACGATTATTTGTATTTTGATAGCTGTTTGGATATTTTTGCTAGTAAAAAGTAGTCTTAAAAATGACTTGAAAAACACTGTCTATCTTGCCTTCATCGAAAATTTTCGTAGAAATCACGTGCCTATCACGTGACAAGTATCACGCCAATGGCACTGCAAACATGATATCGTCACTATGGTACGTCTCAGTCCACATGCACATTGCCTCTGGAAATTAATTCTAAAAAACACACCTCTCAAAGCTTAGGAAAGCTCGGGTCCAAGCAAGCAATCCCCAATTGGTCCATGTCCCTTGTTCTGCGGTGAACGGTGGAGTCTTTTGCGCTGTGTCCGCCGCATCCAGTCATTTATATCGAAGGTAAACCAATGAGCCATACGGAGCTTGAGCCAAAAACTTTTAACGTAATATTACTGAGACTTTTGCTTTTGATGTGCATGCTCACGTGCCATTTGTGTGTGTACTGAAGCCTTTTTAGAGTGTTGCAAGTTCCGTTTTCTCAAATATAAGCGGGCATATATTATGTTTCTTGTACCATTTTCCGAGTACATTTAAGACGAGAGAAAACATGTGATGCAAATGAAACATATTTACATAAAAATGTCCTACAATTTATGATTAAAATGAGTGTTTTGTGAACGGATTTGAAGGATCTTTAGTACTTTACTGAACATTAAAAAAATATCATTCTTTCTGCAACACCCTGTATCTTTAATCCCGGGTTTTCAAACATTAATTGTGAACCATAGCACATGATATCCAAGTATGCATTATGCATTCACACAAACACAGAAACTTCAGTGAATCGTGATAATTTGTTATTGCATGATAGCTGTGTAATGCCCAAAACATTCCTGTTCCATATGAACGGACACCATGCCAGTGAAGCAATCTCCATCGGAGAACAGACCCTCAGACAAAGTGGCCAGGTCTCCCAATGCTGCCGAGCTGCGGGAAAACCCATTGAACGGCACCGGAATCTGAACAGTGCAGTGTGACAACGGGGGGCATTATTACCGCCGCAGTGGGAGCGGCGCTGGTGCGTTTCTCACGGCGGCCGCGAGGGAGCGCCGTGCGGTCAGTGGCCCACTGCCGGCCCGCTGGCGACCGCCGCTCCGCCGCAGCGACACGGCTCCCTACGCACAAGCCAAGGGCGTCCAACAACAGCCAGAGTTCCGCTTCATGGACCTGTTTTAAGCAGCATGTCGTGCATGAGGCGCATGGAGAATTCGAAAGAGATGAAGTGCATGACACAGCAGACTGTCAGTTACGGCTTGCGAGAAACAAATGAGTAGGGGCACATTTGGGGAAGAAGTTTTTTTTTTGCGGAGGACCTTGGGTTGTTTGGGAACCGGAAGAGTTAATAAATTTTGACAGTTAACACCACTATTAGATGCTATTGAACCCTGGGTGCTGGTTGGAATTGAGACTATTCGGATTGGATTCAAAATTGGGAAAAACACATTAGATAGCGGGAGTTCTGGGGACAGACACTGGGAAGTCTGGCATCAGAGGCACAACAGCCGGAAATGCGCAGTGACAGTCCCTGACGACACTGCTGTCGTCTTAGAGCGAACACGGTTAGCCCAGGGAGGCCGAATAGGCCAGGGAAGGCCGTTCCAATGATCGCAGAAGTCGTCATCTTTACATTCAGTTGGCATTTCTGGTCTGTTTAACACTCTTCGTTCAGGTTCTGCCGTATATGCTCTCAATGTCTTTGCTTTTCGAATTCAGTGAAACTAGCACACAACAATTCACTGGAAACTTAATACCACCATATGTGGGGAGGAAAAATGCAACGAATTTTGTGGAGCAGAAAGGGAACAATAAATCAGCATGCCTTCACACAGAGCACCTTGCCAATAACCTCAGCAATATTATTTTTGGTTGTGGGTTTTAAGTTGTTCAACTGAGGTATTTTATTGAGAGGCATTGAAGACTCAGTTTTGTACGTCGGCTTTCTGGCCCTGATATTTCTGAGGCTCATATAGCTGATTTCTTCAGATATTTTATTTTGGTAAAGTCTGCCCAGGGACATGTGGGTTCTTTAAAATTTTTGGTGTAATTTTATCAAACTAATCCTTGAAAGTGTGGAGAGGAGGGATTTTGGGCATTTGGTGTAGTTATTAATTTGTCTGCAGTGATTTTCTTTTCAGATTCTGTTAGATGTTTCGTCGGGATGCATTTTGTTTTGCACTATCACTATTCCTTAGCTTTTACGTCTCTTGTCTTTTAGGGCTCTAGGTCACTTTTATATCGAGTTTTATTACACCGCACTACGTCTAACGTAATTTTCGTGAGCTCGCGGTATTAGAATTACCAAACTTTGTCTCAAAATTTAAAGTTTTTCCAAGCGATTACGGCATCAGACAAGGTACATTAGCTGGATACCGATTTTATGTTACCATTTGACGTCTCTGTGAAGTCTCTATGTAGTCAAGACGCTGTGCACCGACCTGCAGCACCCAGTGCCACTTCGGGAAGTGGGGAAAATGTGGCGGCAAGAGCACTGAAGTCTAACCGTTATTAATATTTCGGAGTTCATATGATTATTTCTCGAAACCAGACTCCAGGCAGCATTTATGCTAGGAATCATAACGTTTTTATTGTTACATTCCTAGAATAAGTGTACCTAGAACAAGGAGCACTTATTCTAGGAATGTTACAATAAAGGCGTTTTGTCTAAGTCAGCTTTTTATCACCTTGGTTTGATTATTCCCAATGGTTAGTTACGAATCTCTATCTCTCATTCCTCTCTCTCTCTCTCTCTCTCTCTCTCTCGCTCTCTCCCTCTCTATCCACCATTTGCTCTCTTACACATCAACACATTGTGAGTGCCGTGGACGACCCATTACCTGTATCTTTGCCTGGGAGTTGCCCACACATCATCAGCCACTCCGCTGCGTCACATGTTTGGGGCCCACTCAACTGAGGCCATGACAGTGCCCTGAATAGGTCGCCGCAGTCGTCCTTTGCACACGAGATTTGGGCCGCTGATCGCCCTGTGCCCACCGCCATGCCTCCCCGGGTCGGGCCCTGGTACCAGGCTCCACCGCCCCGACAGATAATCTACTGACGCCGACTCCGTTACCGCCTGATGCATAGGCAGATCCAGGATCTCTGATGGGGGAGGCACATGACCGGAGGGGGGCGCACCTATCAGATGGGCGCCAAATCCTATCGCGGGAGCGCCGAGGTTTGCATTATGGAGGTGGGGAGGAGTGGAGGAGGGTGTGAGAAGCAGCATTTCAGGGGGCGCCGTGACCATTTCAGGGGGCACCGAGGTCAATGGAGGCAAGTTCCCCCTTGCCCCCTGGAGCCGCCTATGTTTTGATTGCTGCCTACTCCCTGCAAATGGCCTATACTGAGGCTGGTCAGCTTTCCACCCATAGCTGTATTTTCCGCCCTCGAAGTGTAAACTTCCATTACTGTGCAGATGGAGTGTGCAGCTCGTGAAAGCTGGCTGTGTTATGAGTGACATTGAATGGAAGTGGCACGAGATGTGACCTTGCAAGGCGAGGCATTCCGGAGCGTAAATGCCTCGTGACACGGAGGCACATATGGGTGCTATGGCGAAATGAAAGTGGATCAAGTCCCTTCTCAAATGTGTGTATGCAAATTGAAATAGATGCAAGGTGAGAGCTGATTAACTATGAAATGTAGGCTAGGATTCAACTAACGAAAAGAGGACAGAGTTTAAATTAATAGAACATATGCTCATGCATGGAATATCTAACACTACGTGTGGCAACTTTGTTATAAGTTGGAAAAAGCTTTTCGAAAACTCGTTTTGTATTTCAGGCATTTACACATTAATTTGAAGACGGTAATTGCCATTGATTAAATATCAGAGAGATTTCCGTGACAACTAGGGAAGGTGGGCTCTGATTGGAAGCCAGGCAGGCCGCCGGTACCGTGGTCTGCAGTCTCCCGTGGTCTTCGTACGCTGCTTTGAGGCGTGGCTCTCAATTGGGGTTCAGCCAACAAAATTATTTGCGCATTCCCACCGACCATTAGTTACCATTCCTCGATGGCGAAATTAGACCTTGCAGGCACCATCCGGGAACTACAACCCGATGTAAGCATAAAGCACCAGGGAGACTACAACTCGCCATCAGAGAAAAACTGGTGACGTCAATGCCGATTAGGCCACTATCTACATGGACGTAGCCTGCCGCAGAATCTCGCAACGTGACAGTGACGCTGTCACGGCTTCTAAACACCTCGCTCCCGGTTCTATTATTGCCATGGTGAGTCTACAGATCAAACACTGGTCCGCCCCAAGGGGCGCTGTACTTAAAAACATATTCCAATTTGTTCAAAACCTGGGTTAGAAACATATCAGTGAAATCACATTTACGCCCTGAGGAAGAAAATGGAGTAGCACACACGATGATCGCATTTTACAGTGCCACGTCGTCGTGAATCATCTGACAAGCAGTGGTGTTTCGGTTACTGCTGACTTCCCGAGGTCGCAGGTCGTGCTTCGCCGTCCGACGTTGCACAACTCGCCTGCAGTGGAGACCACACCCACACGTCTCCTCAGCGCGGCCGGAACTGGGCAGCTGTGACGTGCAGAGGAGCCACCTTGATTGGAGGACACAGAGGAGAAAACGTCCGGCCATGAAGCACGTCCTGGCCTCCGGCACTAAAGCACGGCTTCAATGTGAGTTTATTGTTTCGTATGTGGGTGCATGTCGTGCTGCCTCCGGTGCGGCAGGTATCACGAGTCCTGCAGTGCTTATCACGGTTTGAGATCCATTTGTTTCTTTTGAACAGCTTGCCTCGGTGCATGACCCGGCTGGCCATTTGAGGCCCTGCCGCTTACCACGAATGCATTAGCGGTACATGCCGAAATAAATTGAGTCCTTGTCGAGCTCGTAACATTACTCTCGTCCACCCCAGTTTGACGTGTTCTTTTCTTCGTATGACTATCAGCATTTGTAGTTGTCGGGCTCTCCTGAGTCATAACTCGTGATTATAGTGTCCGAACTATACAGAGTGTTATGAGGGGGAGAGAAGAATTGGCCTTGTGAAGAGTAAATTTTATTGTTAAACAGATTTGCAAGAACCGATGTGCAGCCTTACACAAATACATTGGCAATAGCTTTCATATTATGAACATATTTCCTGCCCACTGGCTGCTCAAGATTAGCTGTCATTGTTTAACAGTGGTTGACAGATATTAACACTTAACCAACACAGCAGGCAGACGAACGCGTTTCGACAAAAAAATTGTCGAAACGCGTTCGTCTGCCTGCTGTGTTGGTTTAAGTATTAATATTAGCTGTCATATAGATAATAGCCTACACGTCAAACAAATGCTCTCACGCATTTTTATCAAATCACAGAGAAACTAGTTTACCATTTCTAACGGCTTTGTATCATCAAGATGAGTATCCTGGGTTCTGAGCTTGAACTGCTAAGTTCATCTGAATATTTTTTGATAATGCAGTAAGTATTTTATACTTCAACAAAGAAAAACGCAGAAGAACATTTTCATACAAACGACCGGATACATAATTTTATTCGAGTAGGTAACCGGAACGCCGCCATAGGGAAATGGCCTAGGTCTGGCTTCCCATTCTTGGAAAGTGGGGAGGAGCTCTTCTTAGTTGAGAGGATGATTTATAAAAGTGTTGTGTTTAAATCATTAAAATGTTAAAATTACAGGACAGCAAACATTTTCTTTTTAATTATTTTCATGAGCCTGTGGCAATGTTATTTCTCATTGGTGACAAGAAGACGAAACGTTACAAATTACTACATATTTTCGCTTTCCGGGAAAAGCAAAAACACTTGGATCCAAGGAAATAGTGTTTTACCAAAATAAATATAACTGCTTGTGAATTCAAGATGAGGAGAACCTGAAAGTGAAAAAAGCAGAGCAATATTCTTTCTTATTGACACTTGGAGACAAACCTGATCTCGCTAACCGCAGGGATAAAATATCAACTTTGGCGACATGCTTAACTTCTAGAAAATTCCTTGCATAATTCTGACTGCACGTAGCGTAAAGTTCCATCACCAAAAATGTTTTACTTTTCTATCTACTTTAGCCGTTTTTCAGGAAAAGAGTGTATAGAGCAACATTTTCAGTCGAAGAACATAAGATTTTGCCTTTTAAAAAAAGAAACGGTAAAAGCATATCATTGATATCAACTAAGGTAGGAATTAAACTTTATCAACTTTACCAGGAATTTCGTTGTCTGGAAAAAGAAAGTTCAATTTTGCCTTTGGTTTCCCGTGCTTCAGTTACCAACGGTGTCATTTTGTTACATAATCATCTTAAGAAAACCATAATGCAATTCATCTTCTTTCATTCATTCTTCTTTGACGTCGAATTGGCGATCGTTCTTTTCAACGAGCACCCGACGAGCTCGGGTCCCAGTGATTTGTCTTTTTCGTTGGAGGTGAAAGTTTCTGAAAACCTCATTAGTGACCTCCTCGTACCATCGATAGATTTGAGTTAGGTGCATACCTATATATTTATAGTTTATACTGGGAGTAGTATTTGGCTTCATATCGGATTTAATTCCACAGGCGATGACTGACCGGAGTTGTGGCACGGTGACATTTAAAGGTGTGTATCTTTCCCACTCTGTACTTCCTTATCTGAATATATGGAAAGGTGGACTAAGTTTCCATCTCTACGTCTGACCCATCGTTCAAAAATCCGTGGCGAAGTCCTTGTCAGGCACCTTTAGCATTCCGTGGACTTGCAGGTCCGCAAAATATCCCAGTGGTATGTCACATTGGGTTGTATCACCCCCTACTCGTAAGCTTTTTCGGCTAAGACTTATAAACGGCTATAGCTGGCTCGTGTGACTTTGAATAGCTGTTAGGATATTGATGGTTCATTTTTAAATAAATACGTCCGAGCCACAACAGGTCACGGAGCTCTCATGGCACTTACGGAAATATGTAAGGCAGGCTATCGGCTCTTTTAGGCATTGAACTGTGCTCCCTCTAGTTTAGCATGAGTGCAGAGCGTTCCAAGATCTCAGCTGGCCGCTTTTGGCATTTTTCGGGTTTGCGACCTTTAGCAACATGTTTGGCCTTCACTGTTTTTTTAACATTATCACTTTTACAAGGGCTTTGTCAAAATGAGACTTTAACGGTTTTTAATGAAACCAAATTTTTAGGGTTGACAAGTTTTCAGGTGTTTCTAGTGCTGGGCTCGAATTCAGCGCCAACAACTTCACCGTATAATTGAAAACTGGGCATATAAATAAGAAATTGCTGCTCTCCTCACAAAATGATCAAATATAAAAAAGTAGGCCACTTATTTTATGAAATCAATAACATTTTGCGTTCGAAACCTCATCGGATCGAGCGAAAAGACAATTAGTGCAGGACGAAAATTAAAGGCCCACCATTAACCCTTGCCCCGGGGGGGGTGTTTGAACACCTCTTCTCAGGTTTTGCGGGCGGCACGAAAAAACGGCTGCGCTTCGCGCCGCCGTATTTGGCGCACCTTATCCCTGATCGGTTCAGCAACTTTTACCACAATTTTAAGTTAGGGTCATCTCAGGTCAGGTCACCAGTGCGGGTCAAGTGACCTCACCTCAAAAAATGTTTAAGGTGGCATAAGTACGAAATTGGTGAATCTATCATATTAAAACTTATCACCCATAATGGCCCCACCGAGTTCTACAATCTATGTTCCGGGATTTTTTCATATCGATGACCTAAGGTCAAGTACGGACCACGCCCTCTCCATTGGAAATACATGGGAAAAGCAGGAATTGGGCTGCATTTGTGTAAATACAGATGATAATGCCTTTATATTATCCAAATTGAAGTATCCTGGACCCTTTCCAGGTTCATGCTGCAAGTTCTGACCTGTGACCTCTGGGAGGTCATCTGGAGCTACCTTAATCAGTTTTCAGACTTAGGTAAATAACTGCATCAAATGATGATATAGTTTTTATTTTTATACCATTGCGTTTGGATTTCTATTTCGAGTCGATTGATATGCATATTGGCTATGTTAGGTCAACAAGTGACCTTGAACTGATCTGAGGTCAGGTCATTTTTGTGTTTTGACCCAGTATAGTCATATTATACATCATTTGATTTGCCGTGACGAGAGAAAGCGAATGGTGTTTACAAAATAATTCTAACTCAACTTTGTCAGATGCTAGAGCCCAAAAACCTCTTTACTTCAAGAGCTCAAAATGACCTGTCTCTTCTTTGACCTGTCATGGCCTCAATATCGACATGAGTCAAAAAGTGCCTAATAAAGTTTCTTCATAAATTTGTATGAGCTATCTACCAGCCTTCGCTTTTTTCGCTATACCGCATGGGGGCCGAGTTCGAGGGGGTGTTCAAACACCCCCTACCAGGGCGAAGGTGGCTCGGAGGCCCACCGGGGTGCGGGTTAACTTTCTCTTCACTCCATCTGATGACGCATCGAATGTGGAACATTATAATTTTTATCAAATAAGGGTTTACCTTTTTATGTTTCGTCATTTTATTAAGAGGCCAGCAAAAAAGAACAACCACAAACATGGCTCACATTCAAACAGTGTTACATAAACTTAAGACTGGACACTTGGGAAATTATGGCTTCCGGCCAGCTATGATATTTGACCCCACATCACGCGTATTCTGGATGAGTCACAAAGCTTATAAAATTATGAAACGAAACGCATGTGTTTTCTTATTACTGTGGTGACTATATTCATGCGTTTTACAGAACTATTTCTAAAATCCCGCGATCAACAGCAATAAGAGCGGCAGTAGTTTTTGTGCAGGACAAACTCAAATCCTTGATCAGACCTGGAAGATGATCCGAGAACCTGAGGTCACAAGAATTGGCTGCAATCGTGAGCTCTCATGATGAACAACACGCTGATTTTACCATGATGCACTACTTTAATCAGCGACGAATCACGAAGGTATCAAAGCAGTCACCATTGGTACCAAAGGTCACCAAAGGTAGAAGAAACCAGAATGTTTTTTTCCGACGGTGCGTAAAAACATCAGTGAGAGGTCACTATACCGGCCACACATTTTCCCGATCAATTCTGAAGCTTTTCAAACAACTTTAATTTTGGGCCACTCCAGGTTAACCCTTGCCCCGGTGGCGGGTACGAGCCACCTTCGCCCTGGTGGGGGGCTAAAAAGACCCCCACGATCTCAAAACTAAGGGAGCTAGAAAAAGTGCAAAACGGCAATCAAAGCTCTTCGAAAATGATATCGAAAATACTTCGGTATTTTTCTTCTCAGGTCAATATCAAGGTCACCAGAGGTCAAAATAGGTCAAATCGCGAATATGAGGTGTACTAAGAAAACCTCATATATCTCAGAAACCATGATAGCTAGAAACATTTTTCTAACACCATTCGAAAGCTCTTGAGATGCGCTTTCATTACAGTGGCATTCATTTTCGTGTCAGGTCAAAGCCTAGGAGCTACAGGTCACTAAATATTGGGCATATTCTTGGGAATGTCCATAGCCACCCATGCATAAGGGCGTTTATTTTTTCGCTAATAGCTTCCAAACCAAACAAGATACAGCCATAGTTTATGACCATTGCAATCCTCTCGTCAATACAAATCGAATGATATATGATATTGTATGTCAGGTCAAATTTAATAATTTGACCTGACCCAGGTCAACGGTCTGACCCAACTTGACCTGGTATAGTCATGATGTATATCATTTGACTTCCAGTGACTATACAAACACTTCGGTGACAAAATAAAAGCTCTATCTTAGTTTATTCAAATTTTATAGAGGAAAACACCAAAAATGCTTATTTGACCTAAGGTGACCTTTTAAAGGTCACAAGTCAAAATTTTGGCATCAGCTTCAGAAATGGGCTAAAAGCAAGTCGCAACCCATGTTTGAAGTTGATTCCATCCATACTTACTGAGAAAGCTCATTTCGTGATTTTCCCATGTATTGACAATGGGGAGGTCATGCTCTGCACATGACCTTAGGTCACCAATATCAAAATCCCGGAACAAATGTTGTAGCTCCTGGTGGGGCCAATATGTGGTATGAGTTTCAACTTGATCGATTAACCCTTCTTTTAGTTATGCGGTCCTAAGTATTTTTGAGGTGAGGTCACTTCACCTGGCCTGGTGACCTGACCTGATATGACCTTGAGCCAAAATTTTCAGGAAAGATGTAAAAATGATGAAGGAACAGCTAGAAGTTTGGCGGCTGCGCGCCGCCGTTTTTGGTCACTTCGGAAAACCCGAGGGGGTCTAAAGACCCCACGCGAAGGTTAAGTCACCAGGCTGGGGCAAGTGATACAACAAAAAAGTGTTTCCAAGTGGCACCACGGAAAACAATTTTAATCTATGGATCTGATGTTCATGACATAGTGGATTCACAGTGTACCACAAGTTTTGGTAACGATGTTCCTTACAGTGATCTCTGGGGTCAGGCATGGGTCAGGCCTCTCCGTTGGAAATACATGAGGAAAACGGGAATCGGTAAAAAAACATATTTGTATGCATGCGCCTACGAAAAACGTTCTATTCTCAAAATCGCAGTATCTTATGCGAATTCCCGGGCTAATGTGACAAGTTTGAGCCCGTGACTTCTGAGAGGTCATATGAGATTAGTCATGACCCTCATATTGACCTGAGCCATAAAGTGGCAGATCTAGCCTCTTCATAATTTCTTGTAGGCTATCTACCACCGCTGGCGTTTTTCCTCTTTTTTGCCATCTTGAATAAGAGTCGAGACCGAGAGGAGGGGCCTTCGATATCCCCCACTTGGATGAAGGTGAATTGGAGGCCCACTGGGGTGGAGATTAATGACCTAATATTTGCCCCCACAAGTAAATTCACTGTCTGTTCAGAAGCACCTTGACGCCACTACCCTTAATCCGTAATCAACACACGTCATATCAAAACATTCGAGAACCGACCACTCCGTCACACACATACACGATCTCTCACAAAATCGTCACATTCACTATCGAGGGCGACAGTTCCAGAAAATATCCAGGAATTCTGGAAACCCCAGTACCCACCCATTGGCATGAAAAGCACGCTCCAGCCATCGATGTCGCGATGAACGGCTGGCAGCCTTGGGTGGCGAGCCGGCAGACGGGATGGCCACCAGGGGTCAGTGAGGTCAGCTGGGGCGGCCGGCCGGCACACCCCGCCGTCACGTGACCTGTATCGTTCCGCGCGTGACATGTCAGGATGCAGTGTCACGCTAGCTCCCACAATGAGACGCCACGATAGAGCGCTCATGCCAGAGCTGATGCGGAGGAAAATGCTGCATTTTATTGGTTTGCTACATTCCCACTAGCTCTAAATGAGCCTGAAATTTAGTTCTAAATCTCATATCCTATCCTTCTACATTTTTATTAATGGAATTTGTGCCTTATAAAACTACTTTCATCATTGATGTCAGCCTTAAATGAGCTGCTTTCTCCCATTTTGCAATTGACCGCGCGAGCTTGAAGCAAAAGGTGTAGACATGACCGTGAGTCAACCTGCTGGTCTTATGAGCAGAATTTAACGAAGTCATAGCCTCAGACCCTGATCTTCCACAAAACGAGCCGGCATCTGGGACGGCTGGTACATTGCGGTAGGTCGTGGAGGGGCGGGGCTTGCCCCTGGGTGTTGGGTGTCGGGGTGGCCCATGAGAAATCCGTGCTAGGGCGACCTTCGCATGATTAGTGACCCCCTTCTGTAGTTTGTGGAACGCCAGCCGGGGTCAGCTTCAATCAAGAGTGCTGACAAATGGTCGTTCTCCTTTCATATTTGAACTCACTCTCCAGAAGTTAGCTAAGCCTGATCACTCTACCGGTGTTTTCGTTCTTGTACGATATAAGCATATGAGATCCAAAAATCACCAATCGCCAACTGATCCCATTCCCGTTTCCGTGGGCATTAAAGCATGCTGACGGGCTGCAGTGCTGACGCTGCTGTATCTGGCAAGTTGGCTGCAGTGTTGACGCTGCTGTATCTGGCAAGTTGGCTGCAGTGTTAACGCTGCTGTATCTGGCAAATTGGCTGCAGTGTTAACGCTGCTGTATCTAGCTAGTTGGCTGCAGTGTTAACGCTGCTGTATCTGGCAAGTTGGCTGCAGTGTTGACGCTGCTGTATCTGGCAAATTGGCTGCAGTGTTAACGCTGCTGTATCTGGCAAATTGGCTGCAGTGTTAACGCTGCTGTATCTGGCAAATTGGCTGCAGTGTTAACGCTGCTGTATCTGGCAAATTGGCTGCAGTGTTGACGCTGCTGTATCTGGCAAGTTGGCTGCAGTGTTGACGCTGCTGTATCTGGCAAGTTGGCTGCAGTGTTGACGCTGCTGTATCTGGCAGGTTGGCTGCAGTGTTGACGCTGCTGTATCTGGCAAGTTGGCTGCAGTGTTGACGCTGCTGTATCTGGCAAATTGGCTGCAGTGTTGACGCTGCTGTATCTGGCAAGTTGGCTGCAGTGTTGACGCTGCTGTATCTGGCAAGTTGGCTGCAGTGTTGACGCTGCTGTATCTGGCAAGTTGGCTGCAGTGTTGACGTTGCTGTATCTGGCAAATTGGCTGCAGTGTTAACGCTGCTGTATCTGGCAAATTGGCTGCAGTGTTAACGCTGCTGTATCTAGCTAGTTGGCTGCAGTGTTAACGCTGCTGTATCTGGCAAGTTGGCTGCAGTGTTGACGCTGCTGTATCTGGCAAATTGGCTGCAATGTTAACGCTGCTGTATCTGGCAAATTGGCTGCAGTGTTAACGCTGCTGTATCTGGCAAGTTGGCTGCAGTGTTAACGCTGCTGTATCTGGCAAATTGGCTGCAGTGTTAACGCTGCTGTATCTGGCAATTTGGCTGCAGTGTTGACGCTGCTGTATCTGGCAAATTGGCTGCAGTGTTAACGCTGCTGTATCTGGCAAATTGGCTGCAGAGTTAACGCTGCTGTATCTGGCAAATTGGCTGCAGTGTTGACGCTGCTGTATCTGGGAAGTTGGCTGCAGTGTTGACGCTACTGTATCTGGTGTGTTGGCAGCAGTGTTGGCCCTGCTGTATCTGGCGTGTCGGCTATTCTGTTGACACTGCTGTATCTGGCGATCTGGCGTGTTGGCTGCAGTGTTGACACTGCTGTATCTGGCGAATCGGCTGCAGTGCTGACGCTGCTGTATCTGGCAAATTGGCTGCAGTGTTGACGCTGCTGTATCTGGGAAGCTGGCTGCAGTGTTGACGCTACTGTATCTGGCGTGTTGGCAGCAGTGTTGACGCTGCTGTATCTAGCGTGTTGGCAGCAGTGTTGACGCTGCTGTGTCTGGCATGCCGGGCTGCAGTGCTGACACTGCTGTATCTGGCGTGTTGGCAGCAGTGCTGACACTGCTGTAAGTGGCGTGTCGGCTGTTCTGTTGACACTGCTGTATCTGGCGATAGAGCAAAATAAAGATCAATTTCGATATGGTCTTGGGAAATGCTTTCAAATGATGTATGATTTAACGTGATTTGGTTATCAGGAGCAAATGTCATTCTGTTGACCTCAGGATACGAGGGATTTGACGTTGACTTCAACAAGCTCTGGAGCCTGACCCAAGCTGTACCCCGCAAAAAAGCCGTGAACTGGTTTTGTATTTCATGTTTCTTGTCTTGCATACTGATTTTAAGCGAAATCAATTGTCACCGATTTTGGTGATTCGTGGGGTCCCATGTTAAAGTCAATAGGATTTAATTCATTACGGCAAAAACTGATTTTTACGGAACTTTTTGTGCTCTATCTCAGCAACACGATGCGATAGAGAAAAATAAAGACCAGTTTCGGAATGGTCATGGCGAGGGCTTTCGAATGATGTGTGATTTAACGTGATTCGGTTATCAGGAGCGAATATTAATCTGTTGACCTCAGGATACGCAGGATTTGACGTTGACTTCAACAGGCTCTGGAGCCTGAACCAGGCTGTGCCCCACAAAAGCCGTGAACTTGTTTTGTATTTCATGTTTTCTGGCTTGCATACTGATTTTAAGCGAAATCAATTCTCCCAGATTTTGTGATGCGTTGAGTCCCATGTTAGAGTCAACGGCATTTAATGCATTACGGCAAAAACTGGTTTAACAGCACATTTGGTGCTCTATCTCAGCAACACGACGTGATAGCGCAAAATAAAGACCAGTTTCGGGATGATCTCGGCAAGGGCCTTCAAATGATGTATGATTTAACGTGATTCGGTTATCAGGAGCGAATATCATTCTGTTGACCTCAGGATATGAGGGATTTGACGTTGACTCCAACAAGCTCTGGAGCCTGAACCAAGGTGTGCCCCGCAAAAAGGCGTGAACTGGTTTTGTATTTCATGTTTCCTGGCTTGCATACTGATTTTAAGCGAAATCCATTGTCCCCGATTTTGGTGATACGTGGGGTCCCATGTTATAGTCAATGACATTTAATGCATTACGCCAAAAACTGATTTTAAGGGCACATTTTGTGCTCTATCTCAGCAACACGACGCGATAGAGCATAATAAAGACCAGTTTTGGGATGGTCTCGGCAAGGGCTTTCAAATGATGTATGATTTTAGGCGATTATAAAAATCCTGAATATCAATGTGAATATCGAATATCGAACTCCTGCTGTTTTCACAGACGTCGCGTTGGCAGCAGTGTTGACGCTGCTGTGTCTGGCATGCCGGGCTGCAGTGCTGACACTGCTGTAAGTGGCGTGTTGGCTGTTCTGTTGACACTACTGTATCTGGCGTGTCAGGCTGCAGTGCTAACACTGTTGTACGTGGCGTGTCGGTTGCGTGATAGCCTCAGACTGCTGTGGCGTGTCGATTGCAGTGATAGCCTCAGACTGCTGTGGCGTGTCGACTGCAGTGATAGCCTCAGACTGCTGTGGCGTGTCGACTGCAGTGATAGCCTCAGACTGCTGTGGCGTGTCGACTGCAGTGATAGTCTCAGATTGCTCTGGCCACAGTCAATACAGCTGTCGGCTCAGCGGTACTGCGTCAGCCCGTCGCCAGCTCAGCGCTGCAGACTCCGCGTCTGAGCCCCCCCGAGATATCACGACGGCTGACATGTTTACACACGCGTCGCGAGCTGGATAGAAGATGGGGTGTCTCCTGGTAACGGAAAACTGTGTGGATTTTCTTGGCTTCCGAAAAAGGGACTCAGCTTTAAAAATCCTTCGAATGTCAACACCCGTGAACAGATATTTGAAAAGTTTCTTTTGAACCATGAATCCGAAAACAGATATTAAAATATTTTCCACCCAAATGTATCATAATTCAAATCTAAGCTCGATGCATCTTTAAAGACAACCTCACACTATTTGTGAGATGTCAACCCAGAGTATATTTTAGAAATTGCGACTGGTGGGCATTTGGCTGAAAAGGGCACGAATTGTCACCAAAGAGCATTCCTAGAGCATCAAATGATTGGTGACTGGTGGGCACTGGGCCTTTCTTGGGAGTTCACTGGTGGACATAGCATGGGGGACTGGTGGGCAAAATGCCCACCACTTTGTGGCTTAAAATATGCCCTGTGTCAACCCATGACCATCGAAAGCGAAGCGGATGGGGAAACCCCCAGTCTGGTGAACCAGGGAAAGACATCCCCGCTCCAAAAGCTGAGGCTTGTTTTTTTGTCTTGCTCACTCTTTTCTATTACATGCGTGAGCAATTGAGCAAGCGTAAGTTTCCCATTTTTTGGTAATGGTGAATTGCACCAGTGGTACTCTCAAAGACAGCTGAAATGTTCAAGCCTCACCTCCCCCTCCCGTCATTGCAAGGTCAGAGTTCACTTCCCCCTCCCGCCATAAAATCCGCGGCGACGCCCCTGGGTCCACCCCAAACCGCACCACTATTTAGAGAATAGGCGGTGCAATCGGTAGCCACTGCATAAACTGAAGTTTGAAGCTTGCAATTAGGTTATTAGCGGCACAGTTAAGCTGGGGTCATTTTCATACCCCAATGCCATGAACCACCTGCATTTATTTAGTGCAGCATCCGTTCTACTGCCGGCGGTCGATACTAGTTTGCAGCATAAGTAATTTAGCACAATTGCGAGGGAGGGACTGATCAGATACGTCCTATATAAGTTATCCGGCCTCGTAGGCGCTGAATGCTTTGCAAAAGATCTAACGCTCTGATACCGAAGACCATGTCTTTAAATGGGTGCTAGATTGCTTGCAGAATGCAAATTGGCAGGAACGGTTACAATAACTCCACGGAATAGTCAGTGGGACAAGTGGTATCAGTGAGGACAGTGGGTTGGAGTCACATGCCGTAAGTTATAATTATACTTTGATTTTTTTAGGAGTTTAACGTTTTCTATGATTCAGCTCATCTCATTTGATACATTAGCTCTACATGCATGTACGAAAATGGAGGGATTTAAGACGATAAATATGCTTTTCACGTAAGCATCATCACCCCCAAAGACCTGAGCCCTTCATTGATGTTACTTTAAATGAAACGGCCTGTGAAATTGCATCAGCGTAAGACTTCACGTCTACCAGATTCAATCGCAGCAAATTGGTCTCCACATACCGCTCCACCGCGTGAAAACTACACCACAGTTTGGGTCAATGTCGTAGGCTGCAAATGAGTATTTGGGACGTCACGAGGCACATCGAATGCCTGATTACGCTTTAATGAGGCCATTGACTGTCAGACGAGGCAGGAGCAGCAGGCTGTCGTTTAACACAGCCATAGCCTCCGTGACCTCAGACAGCACTTCATCCTGGCTAGAGTCACGCGCTTGCGCGACGATATCACCCTCATTACCGGCACCTCCCCCCAACTCCTGCCCTTATGACGACGCTGCTACCGGCGCGGGAAGGGTGGGGCGGGAGAGTGAAATATCACGCATGGGTTGGCACGAGAGATCCCAACGACGCCCGATGTGGCACGATCTTCGATAACCTATCCCACTTTCGTGCAGTATGTGGAGGTACACCGGGGTCCTTGCAATTCGCGATCACTTATGAGCGATCGTTAAATTTGGTACCATCACCATAAATCACACATCAAGGATAGCACGAGCCGTGATTGATGGGAAGCCAGCTGAATCTGTGGATAGAGGTGCAAACTTCCGCAGCTACCAATCCCTATAGCCGAAGCTGCGACGTTTGTTAAACCTGGACGACAAAATACGACCTAGCATTGATGTCCACAGGAAGAGTAGATACGGTTCCCACACCAGGTACCGGTTAGCCCAGTTAAGTGGTCCCAATTGATGGTGCTTCGTCAATATTATCTGTTTCATCGGTTCCGCTACATTCCCCTACACTTCCCGCTTCTTTGCACTTCGCCCTGACGGTGGCCTGCTCGCCGCCTAGGGCAGCAACTGAGCGAAATTTCTGAATGAAGGACAACTCAGCGAGACTGATGTAAAAATGCTATTGAATAACGCAAGGGCACAACCTGCTTATCACAGCGTGTCTGTTCAAAACACCTTGTGATTCATACTTTTAAGGCACATTTTAGAATAAATATACATAGATGCGTTTTTGTTTTTCTTTTCACGTTTGAGGTAGAAATTCACCAGAATAGATAAGTTTTTGAGGAACAGGTATTTTCATTCCCATGTGTGGTGGATACGATAAGTTTCGGATTATCAAAACCTGAGGCCGGAAACAGGAATCTATTTTCCTGTCGCATCTTGATAATGTCAACCACCTGACAACTGTTCCTGAGTACTATATTTGGAAAGCAATAACGCTTTTCCCCCGCTCATCAGCAAGGCTTCATCCGATATAATAAGTAGCACAAACTTGAACTTCGAATGCACTTGTACTTGAAAGTTCGAATAGTTTCAAATTATGCGCAGGTTCTCTCGGTAGCTGGAATTATCTCAAATACATTCTTTCATGCATAATCGTAGAACTCTCGAGCAGTAGTGGATGCAAAGAAGGCAAGGGGCTCAAGCACCCGCCCCCGAAATGTCAGTGCCTATAGTTAATGCATAACCGAAGGCTGTTACAAGGCGATGGAGAATATATATATATATATATATATATATATATATATATATATATATATATATATATATATATATATATATTGCCGCCCCGGTAGCTCAGTTGGTAGAGCGTTGGGCTCCGGCCCGCTGCTCAGAAGCATGCAGTGGCAGTGCATGTCCAGGCTTGGGATCGGTTCCCCTGAGACGCTCCGGCGCTCAATAGTTTACCCGACGTACAGGTCGGCTGGCAACTGACTGGTGAGAGGGTGACCTGAGCGGGGCGGCCGTCCCTGTGCTTTGTGGGACGTTAAACTTTGGCTTCTAAATTAACCCTCCATTGAGGGAGTTGCTCGTTCAGGTGGTGGGGTCAGGGTCTCCGTGACAAGTCCCTTGATGACTTTAGTGAGAATCCGACTCCGGCAGCCTTACCAGGAACAACTTGAACAAAAAACACACATATATATATATATATATATATATATATATATATATATATATATATATATATATATATATATGTATGTATGTATGTATTTTTATATAAATTTTGTTCAAGATGTTCCTAGTACGGCTGCTGGAGTCGGAGTCTCACTAAAGTCATCAAGGGACTTGTCTGAGACCCCGACCCCACCACCTGAACGAGCAACTCCTCAATGGAGGGTCAATTTAGAAGCCAAAGTTTAACGTCCCACAAAGCACAGGGACGGCCGCCCGCTCAGGTCACCCTCTTATCAGTCAGTTGCCAGCCGACCTGTACGTCGGGTAAACTATTGAGCGCCGGAGCGTCTCAGGGAACCGATCCCAAGCCTGGACATGCACTGCCACTGCATGCTTCTGAGCAGCGGGCCGGAGCCCAACGCTCTACCAACTGAGCTACCGGGGCGGCAAATGTATGTATGTATGTATATAACATCTCACGGTCAAACGCGTTAGCACAGCTTGTAAAAAGTATCCATGGAGTTGTATTCCGGGGCTAAGCCGCTGTTGCCAGGGTTCACATTCGTTGCTAGAAGGTTCCTGAGATTTCAGCAAAACGTCGCGCTTAGCGCCGCTCAATGACCATAAGATTCACATTCTTTTTCAGCCGGGCTAGTTGTCGCCGACATGTTTCAGTTGGTAGCCCTGAGCAGGATGCCCCTCCCAATGGGACACCCTCCGGGCGAGGCCTGATCCATAAACTACACCCCCTCACTGCCCCATATCAAACGTAACAGGGAATCCGGAAGCACCAGCGGCCCGATTCCCGGTCCGGCGTCGTTCTCGCGGGCCGCCGAGCCGCGGGCCGCGCGGGTGGGCGGCCGCCGGGCGGTGGGAGGCAGGACTGGGCGGGTCCGCGTCACGGCGGCGGCTGCGCCGACCACGCCGCACTGCGCCGGAACGGGAACTGGGCCCGGGGCCGGCCGCGGCGCGGCGGCGCCGGTGTGGCTGACCCGGCCAGCGGCGCCCTCCCGTGGCGGCACAGCCTTGTGTCCTCACCACAAGGCCACCGGCCGCCGGCAAAGGCGTCAGCAGTGATAGGATCTGTCGCGCCCTTCCCGGCCCGCGTATCCCACCCCAGACCTGGGTGCTCGAGTTAAATACAGAGAATTGAGTAAAAATGTGTCCCAAACTAGGGCAAGAGTGGGACAGGTGAGATTTGTCCCGATGTTCAAAATGACTTCATTCAGGTCACCAGAACAACACTGCACTCCAGTAAGCCTTCGCCTCGTACTCGGTAGCATTCCAACGACGCTGAATACCACCGCGCGCTGATCAGGGCGGTGGCACTTTTCACCTCGACGCTGGTTTGACGTCAGCGGCGGCGCGGTTCCAGACGCGGCGGCAGGACGGCCGGTCCATGTCACGGGGCGGAGCGGCTTCCGTCTGCAAGGTCGCACGGCGCCGGGCGGGGGCTCGACCTGCCGTCTGACGCCGCCCCCGGCCGGCGGCGGATTCTATCGCGATAGCTTCCGCCAAACATTCATCAGCCGGGCGGGGACTGCGGAAAGGCCGGAGTCGTAATACTCCAGATGGTAGGCTGTGAGCCAGAGCTGTGGGCAATGCTGCTACACCTGCTTTATATTGGTCGGACTCTCATCTCGAGTGTATATATTATTCTAGATGGTTAGCACTTCCCATCCCGACTTCTGGTCTACTTCGTAAAAGACATAAAATGCTGGCTGCATGCTCAGATCCGCTTTCGAGCTTTCCGTTGTAAGCAGAATGCATTTTTTGGAAGAACTGATTTGTGCACGATATATAAAGGTTACTTGTTCGCAGGGCGAGAGGGGCCAGTGACAATTTATATGTCGTCTTAAGAGGCATTTCATTACCATTATTTGTGCACCCAATGGGTAAGATGCTCACCTTTTTGCTCGCTTTCTAAGCCCGGCAAAATACCTCATTTTTGAGCGATGAGTTTCGTATAGTCATTTCTGTTTGCTAGCTTGGAGAATAGTTTTTTTCCTCCATGGTTGTCCACAAATTATTGTGCGCAAGCTAAAACCGCTAATTGAGGACGTCTTTCAGTAAGGGTAAGCTGAAGCCTCCCGATCCGACCCAGCGCCGCCCAGATCTCTGAAACTCGCGGCATCCTGGAGAGAGAGAAAACGTTATAACGTACCTAACTGTGAACCTTGCCGCTTCTCGCACCCAGGCCAGGAAGAAAAAATGACTGCACATCTATTCACGGGTAAGCTAGAACATCTCGGCCCTCCAACGGTCTCCCCAACGACCACCCTTGCTACGGTTGCCTGCTAAGATAGTCATCAACCTTGTTCGGTCTCTCAGCATTTTTGTCAGTAGGGCTTCCAACCTCCCCTCCCATCCAGAAAAGAAACATCAGCGCAACCGGCATCTCTGGTATCTGCTCAATCATCGCAAATAAAACACACTACTTCCCTACCATTCTCAAAATGGTAGGCTGCAGGTGTTGTCGTGCCGTTACTGTTTTTTTCCCTTCCAAACTCAGGCCGTCAGCGCATAAAACCTCTAAGACAAGTTCCGGGGGAGAGACTGCAGCCTTGTCACGTAGACGCAAGGCTGCCCGCTGATTCGTGCTGATCATTGTGGTGAAAGACGGAACAGAGGTATCGTCTGCAGCTGTGTAGAAATTTGTTAGCATGAATGCATGTCGACTTATGGACGCATGAATAATGCGAGTAAAGAGGAGTTGAACTCGAATTACAAGGTCTTCTTACTTACTTTTCACTTTTATGAGGCGTTCTGTGCGAAGCACCTTTACCTGCCTCTAAAAAAGACTCGTAAACAAAAATCGACCCGATGCATTTCCTAGCGAAACCCGGACGAATGGTACGATAGCTTTGGTTTCAAATATACCCGGCCAGGGACAAGGCTGACTCCATTTTGAACTCCTTCACACTCACACATGATTGGCCGTGAGTTTATTTCTGGTTGCCCTCCCCTCGTTCACGCGGTCGTCCGTACAGCAGTCATGCACCGGTTTAGCGTGGTAAGACGACTAGTGAGGCTGTTGGTGAAGCTTCCACGATCTCCGGTCGGGCAGGGCCCGGCACAGTCACACTCTGGAACGAACAACAGCGCCTACCCCCGGCGGCCGCTCTCACCGAACGGAGAGATCACGCCACCGAAGTCAGCGCTCACGAGCGCAGGTGGACTCTAAACAGAATTGGACCCAAATCACTGCACAAAAACAACGAACAAGAGAAACAAGCCGAAAAAGACAATGCCGCGTCTGAGATGATGATGGCCCCAGCGCTATTGAATCCGCCCCATTGGTCGACACCTCAAACACGTGAAGCGGCGGCGTGACGTGTTGGAGGCGCACCACTGACGGATATCTCAGTCGGCACCCTGAAACAAGGCCAGACCATATAACCACTGCTTCTAACCCTCTCCCCTCAAACCACCCAGCTCCCTCAGACACGGGGACATGCCCGCTGTCTCCAGCAGTCACCACACTAACCAACGCCGCGGCCTCACTCCGCCTTGGTCTTGACGTCCTCCTTGAAGTGGAGGAAAACGAAGCTGAAGATGAAGCAGGAGACCATCATGCTGAAGGCGCTGGCGTAGTAGGGGTAGGCTGACGGGATGAAGCGTTCGTACTGTGTATGCAGCAGCGGTCGCACCGACACCTGCCGATGGCGTCAGGGCTGGGTCAGGGCAGGTCACACACCCCGCGTGTCGGGGCCGGACACAGAACGGCTCTGAGACAGATACCAGCCCGCGGCGCCGGTTCTGAACCCCTGGACTATCGTGGGCACGATAGACGAATTAAATGTCGCCAGGTGTTCCACTCCCAGCATGGCTGGGAATTATTTCCGGTCGACTTAACTACCCTACATCTGATAGAACACTACATTTGAGTCATGTGCCCTCGTCTTATGTAATCATTGGCTACTGGGAATCAATCACTCTTAGAAAAAAGAAAATATTGTTTTCCCTTCAGCTGGTGCTTAAAAACAAAAACAAAACAAAAACAACAACGACAAAAACACTCGGGCCTGTTAACAAGACATAACACCTCCATTTGAGAGGTCACCGTCCAGAAAAGTCATTATTACTTCCGAAAATTCACCGTCATACCCGCCGTAAACATGTATATCAACAGACTTGCAATGACAATGCAAACGAAGTGATCAAAATTACAGATCTATCACAATTTTCTGCAATATTATTCACCCGTCTGGGAGGTTCTACTTCCGTAGGATAACCTCTTAGACCCAGACACCATAAGTCTAAACTTACAACCTGACTCTGAGAAGCGACCTAAGATACTACGATTTTGAAAATATGAATTTGTTCTAGGCTGCATTTACAGATTTTAATGATGGGAAGGTGTTACAGAAAGATACATTTTCAGTCAATTATTTCCGACAGAGAGGTCATAACTAATACCTCACTCTAGGTAATTGATATAAAAATGTACTTACCAGAACTTGTGGGGCTCGCTGCGCCTATTATATGATAGGCATATAATATCAATAGGATCAAAGCCGTTCTCTTTAGTGCCATTTGAGGTTTTTTTGGAGGTGAAGTTACCAAGCCTGATCAGAGAAAACCAAAGCATAAAAATTTGGGAACAATTGCGCAATGGATCACAGATAAGGTGTGCCGGGCACGGCGGTGCGGAGAGCCAATTACGGAGGTGCACCCCACCGCTGTTTTCTCCCACCGTCAAAAAAAAAACAGTGGAGGCGTTCAAACCTTCCAACCGCTGTTTTCTCCCACCGTCAAAAAAACAGAGGGGTGTTCAAACCTCCCAACCGCTGTTTTCTCCCACCGTCAGAAACCCAGAGGGGTGTTCAAAGCTCCCTATCGCGGGAGGGTCAAGCCATCCCATGAGGCTGGGAGCATCTCAAGTCTCACAGGCCACACTACTGCACACTGCAAGATCGTGTTTCAATCCCCATTCGAAACGTTCTTAGACACACGGCGTGCTCTTATTCCACACAGCTTCAGTTCCAAGGCAGGCTTTTCCTCTCACGGGATCTCGTAATCGTTCACCGTCAGCCTCGCAGGGGGCCGTAACTCACTGCCGATCTGTGTATGGGACGTCCCTGTCACACCGGTGCGCTACCAACACAACTACCACTACCTGTGGTCGTGCTGTGCGCTACCACAGCACAACCACTCGCTGAGTGGAAACCCCGGCACTTTACGACGCACCAAATGATGAGGTCACATGGCGTCGATAACTCTCACCCTGTTGGAAAACTATATTGGGGGTCAGGAAGACCTTATACAGAATTCCCGCCGGGTATTTAAGCCCGGGTCAGCGGCGCGGAAGCCCAACGCGCTACCACCGCAGCCCCAATACCAAGTTAGGAGCCGCGCCTGCAGTCGACTGTGTACTGAGCGCCGGCGCTCCGTGTCCCCCACCTGTGTGGTGCTGTAGAGGCGAGTGTAGCCCAGCCGCTGGTAGTCCAGCTTGAACTGGTAGACGCCGTAGACGTCCGGGATGGTGAACACGCTGCGGAAGGTGGCGCCGGAGGCGGGCAGCAGCGGCGCGCGCACGAACGGGTCGATACGCACGAACTCCAGCTGGACGTCGCGGGCGGTGAAGGGCCGCCACTCGCCGGCCACCAGCTGCTCCAGCTCGATAGTGTATTCCTGACCATCCGACACGGAGGACGTCAGTCACCGCGCAGATACACGCCGCGCCGTACACACGTGTAGATACACTCCGATCAACGCCACGAGTATAGAGGTACACGTGCTACAAGTACCGCTCAACGGAAAGAAAATGACAAACTGATGCAAGCCTAGTGATTGTTTTAGAATCACCAGCCAGCATCTACCATACTTGAAAAGTCTGAGAGGACAGCTTCCCGCGGGACACTATTGCCCCGGGGACAGGCTAGCGTCGCTGACTGACCACTTTGTCGGTGATGGTGTACTCGGAGGGCGGCTGGGTCTCGCCGCGCTTGTGGTGGTGCACCGCGCCGGCGCGCAGCACGCCGGTCTCGTGGAACACCCAGCGGGAGAGAGCGGCGGCCAGCGCCTCATTGCCGGAGCGCGGGTACTGCCGCCCGCCCTGTAACACCGGAGTCACACAGTCACAGACAGGAGCGAGGGTACTGCCGGTCGCCCTGTAACACCAGGGTAACACCGTCACACACAGGGGCACGTACTGTAACACCAGAGTAACAAGTCACAGACTGGGGCGCGGTACTGCCGCCCGCCCTGTAACACCGGAGTGACACAGTCACACACAGGGGCACGTCAGTCACAGAAATTATTTGTTAGAAGGCACCTCACAAATAATCTATGTCAGCAATTTCATCTAAATATTTTTAAAATATGAAGACATTTTCCCAGAGAAAAAAACAGCAGTCTGGTCTTCCCTTTACAACTCACATAAGCCGCACATGGTGAAAACAATCATGGCTACCGTGTCAGACACTCACGGCCTTATGGACGCCAGAAGTGAAGAACTTGTCGCTGAAGAAGTCTAGGGAGCCGGAGAAGATGACACGGGCATTGTTGCGGGCCTGCAGACCGGCGATCAGCGTGGTCGCCTTCCCCACCGCGTGCGGGTACTGCCGGAGACGGTCGGTGTCACAGGGGCGACACCACCACCGTGCCGGCAGCGCATGCATCACGGTCGACACATCCGGGCAGCCGATCAGACCAGGACCGATTCCACACAATTTTACAGAGGTTATAGAGAACGGTATCACCGGCCCGTCAATCACAAACAGCATTGCCAGCAACCATTAGGGCAAAGTCGAAGAAGAGTACGTACTAACTTTATTGAGACGCGCGCGTCTTTCATGAATGTCTCGCCTTAAATTTTAATATGGTGGGCTGGGTTTACCAATTAGCTCACCACAGTGCTCGTTTCTGTTCATTGTCTTGAGTAAGTTGGCGTCAGCAGCCAAAAAAAAGAAAAAGAAAAGTTAAATATAAGCTCTACTCGGAGTGAGTAGGAAAGAGTCGCGTATGAGGAGGCTGGAGTTCGCACTCTGTAGGCACTGTGTGGACTAGGTCGAAAGGCACTAGGCGCTCACAAAAAGTGTTTTCTTTTTACACAAATAGATGGCACTACAATTTTGTTTTTCCTAGCTGCTCCAGAGTAACGCTTTATCTTCAATACAAATTATACCTTTGCTTCCACGCATTTAATGATAAACCCAATTTCGGAGGAAAGCACTGCATCAGCCCTTTCACGGCCAACAACCTTGACAGGAGCAATATGGTAAGCAAGAGTATGCTATGCAAGCTGTCCTAATTGCGAAACATGTCATAAAATGGGTACACATATTTGTTCTGATTCTTCCTCCTGTCGAAGGAATTCAGATTTCCCACTTTTCCTGAGCAGCCGCGTCACTGATCGCGTTTGTTTGTGTCAAAACTATCACGGTCTCATTGACTGTTGGTACCTAAAACGGCTGCTGCGCACTCTTGTTTCCTGAGCACCCTTACCTGACTTAACCATAACCATACCTCATACCTCCAACTAAACCATAGATACCTCATGCCTTAACAGAAGAATCTAGTCCGTAACCAAATCCCCCTCGAAAGCAAGACTCGCAGCTGGCGTATCTAAGCACGTTCCGGGAGCTCCACGGTACACCTGGCCGGTCTGAGCACCACTCTCCGGCTGCGGGTCTCACCTCGGTGACGTCACGGTCGGGGTTGTAGCTGTAGGCGGAGCTGGTGCCGGCCAGGATGGTGATCACCAGCTGATTGTCGCGGTCTGTGATGAGCCCGGTGCCCCTGTACAGCAGCGGTGCAGGCGCCGTCACGCCCACGATGGCCGGCGCGCGCACCAGCTGCTCCGGCTCAGCCACCACCAGCGTGTGCTGAAACACGGTTAACGGGGGTTACATTGTGCTGAAGCACGGTTAACGGGGGTACACTGTGCTGAAGCACGGTTAACGGGGGTTACACTGTGCTGAAAATACGGTTAACGGGGATCAAACTGAGCCGACGGTTAACGAGGGTCACACTACTAAGACACGGTCAGCGAGGGCCAGTGTGCCGAGAGGGTCGATGCATCGTGTGCCGAGACGGGCCGGACACCCCGGAGCATGTCCTGCTTCGGTGCCCCAGTCTGGCGGGAGCGAGGCTTCGCCTATTCGGCACCATATACCCCGACCCGACGCAGCTGCGGGACGGCGGGGCCGTGGAGGCCTTGGCCCGCGGCTACCGGACTCACCAAGAGCCCCTGGGGCTACGGCCGGCCGTAGGTCGGCCCGGGGGAGGACCACGGTTCCTATAGATACGGTTCGGACATGACAGCCAGCTGACTGCCTGATTTGGCAGCACGTTGAGGATATGGTAGTATTTTGAAGGGTTTTGTTCAAGATAACTTTGATTTTGCTAGCATAAGGTAGAATGCAGCGTTTTGATTGGGTAATTGAAACGTTTCAAACAGAATTCTGAAGGAATTAGCATGAAGTTCATCGTGGATTTTCCTTGTTATAAAAGCGCTTTAGAGACTAAAAACTGCACCCAGAAGACAGCCTGATCAATTTTACATACCAAAAATGAAAAATATACCCTTAAGCACCACTTACATTTTCCCACTGGCCCGTGCCCCAAACCCCTCCAAACAGTCCCATTGGAATTACATGTTAAATTTTGCTGCCAAAAAACTGTTAGAACCAGAAATGGAACCTTCAAAACCCCCAGAATTCTAAGAAGTATCTCATGTCCGCCCCTGGGGAGGACAACAACAACAAAACAACAGGGTCAGTGTGCGCTAAACAAGGTTAACAGGGACCACCGTGTGCGCGAGGCACGATTGACAGGGGTTAAACTTTGCCAAGACAAAACCGTTACAGAGTCAATGAGCGCTGAAATGCGGTTTTAATGCAGACCCCGTTCAAGTTGTTTGGCAGCATTACGTCATCATGGCTGGAGGGGCACTACAGTTACTATGCAGGGCATTGGAGAAATTGCACTTTTTCGAAGCTCTAAATAACCTATTTTAGAACTGTATCAACAGAACTTATATGGTTGAACAGAAAGCTAAAAGATTTTTATTTGTGAAACCATCAGACGTTTTGCAAAAACTCCAGTGAAGAATATTATTTTTACAAATTTTCCAGAGCGTGTCAAAATAAGGACAGGTTCAGCACTAACAGCTGTTTGCAGTAAGACTAATCTCGATTTTGATTGGCTATTGATTTCTGATCTTTGATTGGCTGTTGGTGGTACCTGCAGCAGAAGACAATAAACACCGGTGATCTCTTGAGCGAAGGTAAATTTATTTCTCTCGGCTTTTAAGTAGGCCTGAGTTGATCAAATAAATGCATGCCCGTTCAACAAATTCTTTGAAGTGTTATAATTTTTTCATTAGATTTATGTAAAATACGCTGCTCGCCATTGAAATCAAGGTTACTGTCAAATGGGTGAAACAAGTTGATTTCGATTTATACTAGATTGGTGCCAAATACACCCAAACTTGGTATGTTCCAGCTGATCCTTCCAAAAACTTAGTAGAATCTCCTATAACTTAGTAGGAAAGGGCGGTGACGTCATCATGGGAGGACTATATTTATTAGGAAACTTGGTTGTACCCGTAGTTAAAGTACCCTGGTTTTAATGTTCTTTCTCCTGGTGACGGCCGAAGTCTCGTATTTGTCATTAAAAATCCATCACGGAATTATCAGCTTCAGGAACAACACGTGTTGGTGTGTAAGCCTAGCCAAACCCACAAACCCCACCCCAAACCCAGCTTTCCACTGAAACATGAAGACCGGCAGGGGAGATCAGTGCGTGCTGAAACACGACCGTTAGAGGATCAGTGCGTGCTGAAACACGACCGTTAGAGGATCAGTGCGTGCTGAAACACGACTGCCGTAGGTTGGGACGATTTCAGGGCAACAGGGAGCACTTTATTGTGTTTCCGTCACACTTACGTCAGCTAGATACATGAGTAGCTAGCTGGTGCTCAGTATCTACTAGTACTCATTCCTTGCACGAGGACAGAATCCCCTCTTGAAGTGAGTAGACCACTTTGCCAAAATTCTAAAAGGAACAATTTATGGACAAAATAGGTCTGAAAATCAGGAAACCACATTTCGTTTCCACCTGAGGGCGCTCCAAACAAATATATCGCCTCTTGTCTTACTACGCTGGATTGACCCGAGCACCGCATTGTCATCACGTATCTGGTAGTTTTCGGCGGCTTGCGATATGTCAGGTTGCGTGGCCATGTCATTTTTAACCTTCGCCCGGGTGGGGGGTCTTTTTAGACCCCCCTCGGGTTTTTCCGAAGTGACCAAAAAACGGCGGCGCAGCGCCGCCAAACTTGGTTTAGCTGTTCCTTCATCATTTTTACATCTTTCCTGAAAATTTTGACTCAAGGTCATATCAGGTCAGGTCACCAGGCCAGGTGAAGTGACCTCACCTCAAAAAATACTTAGGACCGCATAACTAAAAGAAGGGTTAATCGATCAAGTTGAAACTCATACCACATATTGGGCCCACCAGGAGCTACAACATTTGTTCCGGGATTTTTGATATTGGTGACCTAAGGTCATGTGCAGAGCATGACCTCCCCATTGTCAATACATGGGGAAAATCACGAAATGAGCTTTTCTCAGTAAGTATGGATGGAATCAACTTCAAACATCGGTTGCGACTTGCTCTTGGCCCATTTCTGGAGCTGATGCCAAAATTTTTGACTTGTGACCTTTAAAAGGTCACCTTAGGTCAAATAAGCATTTTTTGGTGTTTTTCTCTATACATTTTGAATAAAATAAGATAGAGCTTTTATTTTGTCACCAAAGTGTTTGTATAGTCACTGCAAGTCAAATGATATACATCATGACTATACCAGGTCAAGTTGGGTCAGACCGTTGACCTGGGTCAGGTCAAATTCTTAAATTTTACCTGGCATAGCAATATCATATATCATTCGATTCGTATTGACGAGAGGATTGCAATGGTGCATAAACTATGTCTGTATCTTGTTTGGTTTGGAAGCTATTAGCGAAAAAGTAAACGCCCTTATGCATGGGTGGCTATGGACATTCCCAAGAATATGCCCAATATTTAGTGACCTGTAGCTCCCTAGGCTTTGACCTGACACGAAAATGAATGCCACTGTAATGAAAGCGCATCTCAAGAGCTTTCGAGTGGTGTTAGAAAAATGTTTCTAGCTATCATAGTTTCTGAGATATATGAGGTTTTCTTAGTACACCTCATATTAGCGATTTTGACCTATTTTGACCTCTGGTGACCTTGATATTGACCTGACAAGAAAAATGACCGAAGTATTTTCGATATCATTTTCGAAGAGCTTTCGATTGCCGTTTTGCGCTTTTTTCTAGCTCTCTTAGTTTTTGAGATCGTGGGGGGTCTTTTTAGCCCCCCCACCAGGGCGAAGGTGGCTCATACCCGCCACCGGGGCAAGGGTTAATATTTATCACGTGCCATGTGTTGCCAGATGGAAAGGGATTCTTTCATGGTGTAAAATAAGGTAGAAAGCCCCTTTACTTTGAACTTTAAAACTTGCTGAAATTTTATACGGAGAGCTTTGGGTGAAATGAAATATGCCAAAAGTGTTTTCTCGACACGCCCTACAAAACTGCTATCTCAGCTCAAAACCCATGATAAAAGTGGGACGCTCCCTTTAACATGCCCCATTTCTCCGCAAATTGTGAGTTCTAGCACGAGTGAGAAGCCAAACAAAGAGTTTTTCGGTATACTCGATCACGTGACTACCTCAGCTAAAGTTCCCTTACAAATATGCCAAATTCAAGAGGCACTATCTACCAGGGTCGTAACGGTCATATCGTTACTCCGGTTGATGCATTTTTGGAAACTAGTTGCACATACATGGAGAGTTCGCGGAAGTCTCCATCCCGACCTATGGTTCAGGTGTCAGTCATGCTACCGCGGAGCAGCACACAATCACCGAACTCTAAAAACGCACAACTAATATCAAAATTCATGTCTCCGACTGATAACCAAATATAAGTTGCGACTGCTCGTGACCTCCCCTACCTGTCCCTCGTCTTTGACGTCGTAGTTGATGTGGTCGATGACGCTGGCGCCCTCCTCGTCCAGCTCAAAGCCGACCTCAGAAGCGATCTCTCGCAGCATGTCGGCAGAGTTGGCGCTGCCGGCCACCAGCAGGTTACCTGCACGGTCAACACAGGCGATTACCAGGCCATTCAATACAGAAACAGTGTGATTAGATGTTAAACCGCCACCAGCAGGTTACCTGCCCCTTACACACAGGCGCTTACCAGGCCACTGAATGCAAAAACACTAAGTTAACACAGTATTCAGTACAGGCAGCAAGTCAGCAGCAAGTCCTCCTACATATAGCACATCTGTTTACGTAATGATACATCCAAAGTGGGCTAACTGACCACTTGACTGATTCTCTGAGATTTCCCAAGAGTATAAGCTCACCAGTCAGTTGGCTAATCACTTCGGACAGTGGTCAACCTGCACAAGCCAAGGACGCAGACTTCGAACGAAAACGGTCACAGATATCCCTGAAATATAGCCTGTAAAATGTGTGCCGCTTAAGACGATTAAGACCACCGCCGCAAAATATCCAACCGCCCGCCACGATCTGCCCAGCCACCGAGCCACCTCCATGAAACACCTCCTGCACTTCTGGCCATATAGTAGGAGCCTCCAGACGAGGGTGCAACCTCGCAAAGCCACCGGGTGTCGCGAGGAGGCAGACACCTCGGAGCACACCCTCCGACTGTGTCCGGCCCTCATGCGCACCAGGCTGTCCCTCATGGGGACCATCCACCCCAGTCTGCCTGCAGTCCGGGGAGGCGACGTTGTGGCGGCCACCAGCAGGTGCCTCCAGAGCCGCTGGGCCACAACGCTGTGAAGAGTCTGGAGGGAATCAACAACAACAACCCACCTCCATTGTCGACGAAGCTGATGACAGCGTCGGCACTGAGAGAGCCCCCGAACTCCTCCACAGAGGGCGAGAAGATGATGAGGTTCTGGTAGAGGTACTCATCATACTTGGACAGACTCAAAGATGGGTCATCCGCCGTCTTGAACGTCAGCTTGTAGTTGCGCTCTGAAACAACGAAAATTGTGTTTATTAGTAGATGACGATATAGCTTCTGTCTGTGGCCGGCTTGGTGTGGACAGAACATTCCGTTGTCCATTGGCAGGCAGCGCCCACATCGAGACAAGACCACACACGTACGCCCTGGGGCCACCTCCGCGACACGATCACACAAGTACGTCCTCGTGCCACTTCCGAGACACGTCCACCACACATAGGTCCTGGCTCCATCACCAGGACGCGGCCACCACCGGGAAACGGTCACCCATGTACATCCTGGTGCCACCACCGGGACACAACCAATGGCAGGATGTGGTAACCACCAGGACACAGCCACAACATGTACACTGGCACTAGCCAGATGGCGCCAAACTTGGGCAGACACAGTTTCTGGAATTCCAGTTGATTGTTTGAGACTCATTTTGAATGACAGCAAGTGTTGTAATTCTGTTATATCTGCTCTTCATTTGTCACCAAATGTCAGTTAGTTCTCTGCACCAAGCTGCCCCCCCCCCCATTACAACTCTGTGGTAAAAATTAGAAATGAACTTTTCCAAAAGACCAACTTACAGTGTTTATCACTGACAGCACTTAACACATCTCTAAGGTTCAAGTAGAATATTTTTACCTATGACCTCTGAAGTCTGAGGTCATCTAAATAATTATAAAAACTGCAATTATTTCTCATGGAAGGATGCAGGAATTTCAATTTAACCATCATTGTATTCATCTTAGCTACAAGATATTATTTAAAATATGACCATTACCCTAATCTGGCCAGAAAGAAGGGCCAGGAGTCAGGCACAAAAATAGCTTCAATACTATTACAAAATGCTAAGCCTAGATTTGAGTTAATGCATCCCAAATATTCACCTGGCCTTAACATTATTGGCATGTTGCTCATTTATATTTCCAAAAGCTGCTGAATGAACATTGTTCTATCCCTTGAATCAAACTGGTTAGAATGACTTGTAGACAATATTTTCAGAAAGCTCTAGCCAAATGAAGCATATGATTGATTTGGAAAATATCCCAATTTCATGATAGAGACCTAAGATGAGCTCCCAAAGTGGTTAAATACCCAGTCATGAGTATAATGACCCATAATTGGGAATGCCACTTAAAAATGGGAATGTTCATCCCCAAATGTGGGAGCACTTGGAACAGCTTTTCACTAAGCCCCACACACAGCCAGAAAACAAAATATGCCTCCTCCTACCTGGTCAAGCCACACTCTATGAAATTTCAGTACAGGTTCTTCTTTGAATTACAAGATCTTCCTTTGAATTTCAACTTAATCATTTTTTTTTTATAAATTTTGTTCAAGTTGTTCCTGGTAGGGCTGCTGGAGTCGGAGTCTCACTAAAGTCATCAAGGGACTTGTTACGGAGACCCCCGACCCCACCACCCGAACGAGCAACTCCCTCAATGGAGGGTTAATTTAGAAGCCAAAGTTTAACGTCCCACAAAGCACAGGGACGGCCGCCCCGCTCAGGTCACCCTCTCACCAGTCGGTTGCCAGCCGACCTGTACGTCGGGTAAACTATTGAGCGCCGGAGCGTCTCAGGGGAACCGATCCCAAGCCTGGACATGCACTGCCACTGCATGTTTCTGAGCAGCGGGCAGGAGCCCAACGCTCTACCGACTGAGCTACCGGGCGGCATCATTTGCTTTGGATTAAATTTCACTCCATCAAAAAGCCAAATAGGCAAATCCAAAATCCCAAAACTGGTTTTGCGTTAGGAAGCTGAGTGCAAAATTTAATCCGGAAAATATAATCCGGAAGTGAAAAATTCAAAAGTTCCAATATTACAAGTGTTCATTAAAGCCCTTATTCATGTCAAAACTTGAGCTTTAAGAGACACTTTCAATCCAAACTTTCTTACTTCTAGTATTCATGTATTCTTTTACAACATCAAGCCACTCCATAATACATGTGACTATTGTTATATCATACTTTGAATAAGTTCATATAAGCCAAGATTAATGAATTGTGATAAAAAAGCTCCACTTGAAAAGTCAGAAGAAAATTGAGCATGAATACCACAGAAGCCAGGGGAAAAGTCAGCTTGTCAAGGTGTAGCTTGGCAGCCCAGCACCCTGGGATTTGCAACACTGCACAAATATTCAATCAAAACCCAGTCTGCAAAGTATGGCAGCAGGCCAGACGAGTCGCACCAGCCATCTAAAATTCTCACATCACCAACCTCCAAAAATTCGCACCAATATGCCACATACCAGGGAAAAAATGCACCCATTCCTACCCCTGCAATGCAATGCTACCTCAATCATTAGTCAGTTAATTAAGGGCTTTTTATAAGGCCCCTCCTGTGTCTTAATAGCCATTCAGCCATTATTTGTTCATTTTAAGTGTCACTAACCTCGCAAATTCGCACCAGGTTGATAAAATTCTCACCACTCGGTCCTGTCTCCAAGGGCACTCACACCGACGAGATCTCGTCGAAAATGCCATACTTTGTACACTGGATCAAAACAATCTCTCCAAACATAGATTTCCAGTCTGTTAACACACACATGCTGGAGGAGAGCCTCGGACGCCTCCATCTATTTTTTGTACATGACCAAAAACCCTTCACAGCCAAAAACGCTACTTCGCTACATTTGAGAAGATTCAACCAGTTGCATAATAATAGTCATAGTAATGCTAATATAGGTACGCAGAGATTATATTTCGAACTCAGTAAGCAGGTACCATTCCATATACTCATCTATGATAATATTAAACTTAATATTAATATTCAATAACTAAAAAATAGAATGCCTGCAAGATATGCCATCACTCACCACTTAATGCTTTGAAAAAGATCGAGTGTGTCTCTTTTGTCGTCATATTATCCAACAACACCAGGGTGTTTTTGCTGGCATACCCAGCCACAACAAGTGAAAGCAATATAAAAATAACCGACTTCATAACAAGGGATGTGCTAACACTTCCAGATAGATATCCCAGGCAATTCTACGACAATTCAAATGGAAAAGCGAGACCCGAAAATAACGATGCGCGAGGAAGCGGCGTTATCAGTGCTGTCGACCGGTGCGCGGCCGGTGCCAAGACTACTTTATATGAGGTTGGCCTATTAAAAGAATTTATCCCATGCTGACGTCACAGAGAATTATGGCAGAGATATGGCCGAATTGAATAAAGCCAAATCCTTGCGGAGGTTGCAGAGCCTACTTAGCACGCAAATATTCGTAAGTAGCTGGGATTAGATCCTCTTGAGAGAACACATTTTAGAATAAGATTAAATCTAGACTATGACAAAGGAAAAATTGAATCCCTTTAATGCATACTATAACTATAAAAATGTATCAATTTTAGGATGGAACGGATGGAACCTTAAACCTAAAAGCCAATTGATCACCAGTGTGACGTCATAATAAAGGTGGGCTCAAGGCATCGCAGAGCAAGAACCATGGATTAGGGAAAACCGACATATCTGACGCATTCGACCCAAAGGGAGACGTGTGGATACAATAAGGATGAAATACAAGGCAGCTATATATAAATACATCTAATTTATTTTATGCTGTATCTCAAAGGAGTAAATTTGTCCCATTGGAAAATTTTTATATATTTCATTTATTTAGAAATATTTTATTTATTTTACGAAGTCCAAAATGATATACCAATATTTAAGGCATTGGCGCACCGAAAACCTAGGTCTGATATGGGGCGGCACCGTTCTACGGACCCCCATTCGTAAGTCTGACGTAGGAAAGAGTGGGATAATACGCAATTGTGTCTGTACCGATTCTGTGTGAACGGAATTACCTTTATTTTTCTTCGTTATGCTCTGTCGTGGTTTGTCTACACTCGAATAGAAATTTGGGACTCCAACACTAATATGCGATGTGCATAGGCGGATCCAGGATTTCCGATCGGGGGCACCTTCCGGTGGGCGCCACTTTTGACCGGCAAAAGCTATCAGATGGGCGCAAAATCCTATCGGTTGGTGCCGATTTTCGCATCCTGGGGGAAAGAAGCGACATTTCAGGGGGCATCACCTTTCAGGGGGCGCTGTAACCATTTTAGGGGGCGCCGAGAGCCGATCGGGGGCACGTGTCCCCCTTACCCCCCTGGTTTCGCCTTTGGCAAAGTGTGCAATATTTTTCTTGAGACCATGTAAAGGGCGTTTGACCCCGATAGCGGGGTAAAACGCCCTGCCCCGGGGTAAAACGCAACCCTTTGGGTCATTTCGTTAGATTTATGGGCCATTTGAAACAGGGCCACTTTTGCGTACCCATTTTTAGAAAAAAACACCCAAAAATAGGAGCGTATCCATTTTGGTAGTACCCATTTTTGGGTACGCTTGACCATAAGGTTGCCTCACGGAACTCCCTAACCTTTTTGTTTTGCACTCAAAGATACCTTTACCTTACATCTTGCACCTACCTTCCCAATACAATCATTGGCGGACGCAGGGGGACATTCTAGCCATGATCCTCCAAAGCGGCAGCGCTGGAAAGGGAGCCAAATTATCTTTTGGTCACCAAAAACTGGATTTTTTAAGGTTTTTACACTAAGTCTGTCGAGAAATTAAATCCATCGCACGTTCCACCCAGGGTAATGTCCCCCCCCCTCCCCAGGAGGACGGGCAGACATCGGTTTGGTCTCCCGAAAACTCGCGTCTGCATCCGCCCCTGAATATATACAATAGTAAAATACGGAGGCTAAGCACAGATCAAGCGCAACAAGCAGCTGAAATTAGTTTTTCTGATTTGTGTAATTACCACCTCTTTTCCTTTTGAAAAAATCCTCGGTAAAATTGTGTTAAAAAATGGGTAAAGTTTATTGGCCTCGGTCATCGAAAGTGTTGGCACCTGGCGGATTTTTTTGGAAACGCCAGTAGAGGGACTGACGTCTGGCGCGGCTGCTTCATATCCGGCGCATTTGTAAACAAACTCCTTGGTTCCTACACGTTTCTTATGGTAACGGATTTTCAGTCGTGGTAAACTCGTTGTGAAAGAGCGTGGTTATACGTGACGTTGGGTGGACGTGAATATTGAAGACTGGCGTTATTTTCTTGTTTGTTTTAATCTTGGAAAGTTCAAAGAAAATGTAGAAGAGACGGATAACCATTAGATCTAATCAGAAATGCTGCGTTCCTCAGTGTGTATCCTTCCGAAGAAAGTGTCGAAGTCTCAGCTTTCACAAGTTTCCTCAGGATAAGGTCCTGTCCAAGCAGTGGAAGTTGAAACTGAGAATTGGGAAGAAGATAGGCTGAAATGCTGCTGTCTGTTGCAGACATTTTCAGCCATCTGACTTCCATTGACATCCACCTGGTAAGCGGCTGTGAGGCCACCCTAGCGGAAATTAAATGTTGAAAAAATATTGCAGCAATATTGATCCTAATATTGCCGAAATATTGAAATGTTAGCCACTAAAAATATTTTAGCAATATTGTTCCAAAATATTGGATCGATATTTATACCAAATATTGCCCCAACATTAGCCCTTAATATCGATATAATATCGATACCAATATTGATCCAATATTGAGACCATTATTGTTGCAATATTGAGACCAATATTGATACAATATTGAGACCAATATTGATGCAATATTGAGACCAATAGTGATACAATATTGAGACCAATATTGATGCAATATTGAGACCAATAGTGATACAATATTGAGTCCAATATTGATGCAATATTGAGACCAATATTGATGCAATATTGAGACCAATATTGATGCAATATTGAGACCAATATTGATGCAATATTGAGACCAATATTGGTGCAGTATTGAGACCAATATGGATGCAATAGTGAGACCAATATTGATGCAATATTGAGGCTAATATTAAGGCAACATTGACCTCAATATTTGCACAATATTGGGACCAATATCGACACAATGTTCGGACGAATATTGACACAATATTGGAAGCAATATTACACAATATTGAGACCAATATTGCTGCAATGTTAGCTTCTCAGATTTCATTCATGAAAAATTCATTCAAAAATTCATTCATGAATATGAATATTGAATCTGAATATTGAATCAATGTTTGAATAACTAATACAATATTCCAGTATGTGATGTCAGTATTGCACGATAATAGTGCAATAAAATTTTATTTGAACATTTGATCAATATTATTTTAATTTCTGGGAATATCGACGGAATAGGTATTAAGAGCAATATAAAAATATCGCTTTCTTATATTTTGCATTACATTGATATGGGATCATTATCTCGGTCGATAATAAATACATTAAAGGGACATTGTCGCAAAAATTTTTATTGGCTAGATCAAAAGGTTACAAAAAGTTGTTTCAGAAGTCATATTCTCATTTTTGCAAATTCAGGCTCAAAATGCCTGAAAATCGGCCTCAAAGTCAACATTTATAGACGACTTTACCGAGTCCTTATGGTAACGATAAAGTGACGTAGACCCGGCTATAGCTATCAATTTATATATGAAAAAATGTCAAACATTTCTTTTAAAGCAGTTCAATAGCTGAAACCTATAACTTCAAAAATTATTCTATAAAAATATATTTCCAAAACGCTTTTGGAAGAGAAATATAGGACTTTAAAGAAATGCCATCAACCAATCAGAAGCCCAGTCCTTATAGGATCTGGTCACGTGGGCTTATCTTACATCAATGTGATGTCATCATGGCTACCGATGAACTATCAATATTCACCATTTCAAAAACCGCGGCAAACGCGAAGATATAAATACAAATTCTATAACACTAATTAGCGCTGCGGTCAGGCCCGAATACCCTAAAGATTATAATTAATAATTGTTCGTTATTGCATCATTGCATTGCAGCTAAAATGATACAATAAAAAGATACGGGTAGCGCGAACCAGAAGAGCATCCTTTGAGGCATGAAGAAAGCTTTGGGTGGTTTTTCGGACGAGGAGATTGTCGCCTCTCCGGTCTCGTGGATCAACATATTGTCGGTAATCTGCACGTAGAATATTTTGAGCCTTTGATGTGGTCAATTGAGATTTTCTTAGAGGTAAAAAATCTATGCGTGAAAAGTTAATGAAACAATTTGAATTTTTGCCATCCATCTTTGCTGGCCACCAATGCTTATTGAGGTTTTGTGTAGTGAGTGTAGTGAGTTAGTCAAACACTTATCCTATCAAGTATGGGCAATGCATTTAATGTTTCTGTTCTGCATTAATTAGGTTCATGAAGTTGCCAAAAAGCAAACTGTATGCTTAATTGATAACTATTCTTTTTGGCCCACTGTTATAGCTGTAGTCTCGTTTCGTCTGTCAACACCAATCAGCGAGCAGCATTGAGTCCCAGTCTGTTAAGTATGGCAGCAGGCTAGATGAGTCACACCAGCCACCTAAAATCATTGCACTGCCAGACACCAAAAATTCACACCAAACTGCTATATACCATAGTGAAAAATGCACCCTTTCCTACCCACACAATGCAATGCTACCTCTTGTATTAGTTAGTTAAATAATTGTTATAAGGTCCCCTCCTGTGTCTTTATAACCATTCAGCCATTATTTGTTTGGTTTTCAGTGTCACCTTCCTTGCACCAGTCTGGGAAATTCACACCAGGTTGATGAACTTCACACCACTCACTCTTGTCTCCTAGGACACTCGCCCTGATGAGATCTCGTTGAAAATGCCATACTTTGCACACTGGATTGAGTCTATGTCACATGGCTATAGCCTCTCCTGAGAACCAATCTTAGAACCAATCTTAGATTTACAGGCTGGCTACCTGCTGTGGTGCTGCTGGAAAAACAGTGACAGCACAACAGTGGAAGCATACTTTTTTGTGATTGGTAGATAAGTATTCTGGTTCATTTTGTCTGATTAGCCATAGCACATACTAGAGACAGTTGTGGTATTTCTTTTCTAGAGGAGAGGCTCGAGGGCTCGCGGACAAGGCTGTGCTGGCAGACGGAACAAGGCTTATGAGCAGTGTCAATGCCAAAAAGTCCTCATTTTGTTGTTGCACAGGTTAACTTGTGTACCAAAATAGGTGAAAATTATTTGCTGATGGCAATTCTCCAATGATTATTTAAGCATATCATTTTTGAATTGCCCATATTCCCTCTCTTTTTAGTCTAACTTTATATTTACAATATTTGTGCACTCTAGTAAAAGTCTATATCAAGCTTGTAATTTGAATTACAAATTTCTACCTGTTACAAATACTGGCTCTGCACAATGTGTGCATGCTAGTGCATTTGCTGCTTAGCTTACCTTCTTTTAAGTATGAAAATGTTTTTGATTAATTTTACAGATTGAAACAGATTTTCCATTTATTTTGGTACCATACAGTACATAGTAGTCAGTGTACTCCTATCTACTTATCAGATCCATTTACTCATATTTCAAGTGCTACTGTTTTTTTCCAGACATGAAAGTGACTGTAGCATGAATTCATCCATCTGCCCTCAGAAAATGCCCATCAGCATTTATGCCCATCTGCAGATGAATTCATCCATCTGCCCTCTGAAAATGCCCATCTGCATGCTTTTTATAATTGATATTAAAAATGAACTGAAGGAAAACTAGGATAAGATGTATTATGATTTGAAACACTAGGAGTGTACCCAATACAACAATATAATTGTGAACAAAGAGTATGGATAGTCATGTAGGAATGACAGGGGGGCAGTCTTGGGTCATGCAATTTTTGTGTTTTCCTGGAAGAATATATGAAAGATTAGGCAGGTCACTTCAAAGAGAAAATTTGTTTACTAGAAAACCTGTATTTTGTAGCTGCTGTGTATCATCAAGCTATCGTCCCAATGGACCAGCTTGTGTATGATCATTTTGTTTGTTAGTTTGAATGGGATGAACCCAATCAGACTGATTCTCCCATAGACCTGAAATTTGGAATATTTGTTTCCTGTTGTGGGCCAGTGTTGAAATAATGTATTGTAATTTATAAAAAACATGAATTTGCATGGTTCCACCTGACCCCTCCACAAACCCATGATCTAGACTATAGATCGTCCTTGGGGATGTCTTTGTTCTTGAATATATATTGCATATGTTTAAAACAAGATTCAGTGATAACTTGTTTGCTTTCATTGTGGGCTTGTGATATTTTATTTGTACCCTTTATTTGGTCCCATTTGTTCCTGCTGTGAAAATATCTTCTAATTTAAGAAGAGCCTACCCCAGCAAGCTGAACGCAAAACAGAAATAATCAGGTGCTGCCCCTCGGCAGTGACTATCGCAAATTACGCCTGCTGCTGTAAGACAAGCTTCAGAGGACGAGCAATGGAATCCCAGAGTTGGCAGAGTACCACAGCCAGCAGTTTTCTGCATTGAACACGAACCTGCCTGAGTGCACCTCGGTCGTCTGCCTGTGTGCCCGCAGTATACGTTCATGTATGTGCGTAAGTGGTGTTTATCGCGGTATATTAAGGCAAATCCTCTGAGGACCTCAGTAAAACATGCCATTAAAAGTATTTTTTAGCCTAAAGGTAAGAAAACTAGTAATGCAAAGGGTCTTTATAGTCAAAAATCAAGTGGTCAGATTTTGTTGGTGGTCGTGCGAAAGTCGGCGAAAATAATAAGTGACACCTCTGTGCTCAGACTATTGCGGTGAACATTTTATCAAACCGTGTAGCACTTATTGTGGACAGATGCAAAATCTGTTATGCTTTTGATGTACACTCAGTATTTGGTTCGCTCCCAGCCTTCTTAGAGTGCACTTCAAGGACTGGAAGCTAGGAGCTGCATACCCACTGGTGGGTTCAGGGAAAATTTACTTTCCTCCCAAACTCTGCGATTTTCACCGACCTTTAAAAAAATGTGTATTTACGATTTTGGACCCTGTCCTCCCCTCCCCCCACAAAAAACATTGGCCTGGATCCGTCACTGACGTACTGAGTTATATCCTCTAGTCCACGTTGCACTCGGAAGACTGCTCGTTGGGGACTCGCAGACCTGATTGTTGCACGCGTTTCTCACCTGCCGAGGGTTATCACTCGCTTGTAATTTCCTGGTAGGTTATATTTTCTCATGTTTTTGTGAGATTGAATATAAGCCTCATTGATCAACTGATATCTGTTGGTTTTTAAAAGTAGATGAATTTTGCATTGCGTAGCCGAGGAGCATGATTATAAATTGGTAAGATGTTTCATGGCTTTGCCTCTCGAATTCTTGACGCAAAATGGAGCCTGTGATCACATATTCGGGCACAGCCCCTCATCAGAATCCTCATAATACAATAAGCGAAAACTTTTGGTCATAGTGTGACCAAGGCTTGAAATTTAGATCTGATTGGAAATCGAATGCTGGAATAATGCAGTTCAGTACTGGAATATTCAAATATTGGAACTCGATTCGAGGTTATCCTAGCACTCTGACTAAAAATGTATGTGTTCACCTATTATATTATGAGAATTTTGGCGAAGGGATGTACCTGAATATTTATCAGTGTATTAGCCCCATTTTGGAACTATGATTCGAGGAGGCTGGTCATGAAATATCTTATCAAGGTAGATAATCTAATAAACAATCTAATAAAAATAACGGTTAATATACTATTTTATATACTGATATGATGTTATATGAAGTGCTTCTGGAATTGCTTGTTCTATTATGAGAAAGGACCGTTTCCGAACTTCGAAGTATTAAAAATAAACGCTTATCATTTTCATAAACAAATCTCACTCATGAGGCTAGCAGCTTGCTTGTCTTAAAGCTGCGATGCGTCTTCTTAGGTTTAGACTCTGTGACTACCAATGTTAAGATTAATTATAGAATCCTTTTTATTTAATACGAACTGTTCCAGGCTATAATTTTGAGGTATATTTTCATGATGTGCCCTGATCAGAAACTAACTCAACTTGAAGTAAAAAACAATGTATTCTTAAATCTTGTATATCTATATACGAAAAAAATTAGAAAGAGCTACCACCACGGACAGAGGAGTGAGGTGGCCAGTCCATCTCCAACCTGCAACACACAACAAACGTTACCCCTGAAACAAAAAGTGATCAGGTTTGGGTTCGTGGTGCGTTCCACACTTTTGTTAGTTCATCCAAGGATCGTGGTGGCTGCTCTCTGGTTCCCCAGTTCTGACGCATATCAAGAGTTATTCTTCCGTATCACATTCAGCTATTCTCCGGTTCTCTAGACTACGTGTTTTTATATTCTCCGGAGACCAAAGAATTACAATTATATCAAAGATTTAGATGTCGACGGACACATTTAACCTGATTGATTGATTGAGTGTTCCGGCCATATGGGGGGCGCCCCTGCAGGCGCCCCAACCGCCGCAGGAACATCGCCAGCCGTCGCGGTTCCGCCAGCGCCTCCCGGATGGGCGGGTCGTCCCGTCCAAATATGTCCCAGCGCAGGTCAGCGCACGCAGGGCACCGGGTCAGAAGGTGGTGGAGGATCTCGTCCTCTCCATCGTCGCATTCCTGTAACGTGGCCTCCGGGTCCAGGCCGATCCTCTTTCGGTAGCTGCACAGGAGAAGGGAGTGGCCAGTGCGCAGGCGCTCCACCTCCACACTCTCCTGCCGTGAAAGGCCCAGGCGGTCTTTCAGGGTGGTCCGCCCTGGGAGACCGCCACATTTAATCTCGAACACGTTTTATCTCGTACGGATTAACGTTTTATCTCGTTGTTTTACCAGATTAACACGCGCATTGACGGGGCTCTGAGCCACCTTCGCTTTGACAGGGGGGCGCGGGTACCCCCTAAAATCTCCAGAACCACGGTAGGTAGTGAAAAATGGTAAACGGCTTTGGGTAGCCCATACGCTTCTCCATCGAAATATTTTAACCATTTTGTCAGGTCACTTCAATCGGATGAGTTCACTTTGTTCCGACTTATGTTGTCTTAAACTTTGAGGTCAGGTCACTTGACCTGTACTGGTGACCTGACCTGAGATGACCTAACCTTAAAATTTTGACAAAAGTTGTAAAAATGATGAGAGAAGGTATGTCAAGTTTTTTAACCCGAGTTTATTTTTAACCCGAGTGTGTTAAGTACCTACCTAATAAGTGTGTGATGGCTTAAATTCCGTGGCGGCGCCCCTGCCTAGTTTTCTTTGCCTAGTGTTAGGAGTGTATGTTTTACCATGTACTGCGTTTTTACTGTTAATATACGCGTATGGATACAAGTGCGGCGGCGCGTAGCGCCGCCGTTTTTATGCTCTGTCCCAGAAACCAGACGGGGGGGCGGGTACCCGCCTCCCGTCAATGCGCGTGTTAACCCGCGCCCCACCGGGGGTCCGGCGCCACCTTCGCCCCACCGGGGGCCATCGATGCCCCCCTAACTCCGAAAATATGGGCGTTAGCGCAAATCTGCAAAGTGCACTAGAAAGCTCGCGTGAATTCAGTAAGAAATTACTTCACATGTTTTAGTGTTCAGGTCAATGGTTTGACCTCCAGAGGTCAAATTAGGTCAAGATCGGCTATTTTCACTCAAATATGCAATGCTTAAGCAAACTGGGCATAACTCTTATGCCCTTAGAGCTATTGAGGTGTGGGAAAGTACATTTGATAGGAAATTGCCAGTACTTTTTCTGCTATGGAAACGTAAAGACCTCCCGCCAGTAGTTTGACCTCCAGAGGTCACCTCGTGACCTAGTATGACCTGAGGTCACGAAAGGTCAGAAAGTGACCTTGCCGTATATCAAATGAAAGCCAATGACGAGACAAACACGATGGCGTTTGTTTCAGCGCTCTAGCTTATACAGGTCAAAGTTATTGTCAAAATACTGTTTTTGACCCCTGGTGACCTTGGATGACCTTGGGGATGTCAAAGGGCAAATATGGCCCCTGGAATCCGTGAAAGGGTGTCCAAAAACGCTTTTCTGATCAAGCTGAGCATTTTCAATCGTTTTTGTGACTTTTAGATCATAAGACAGCTTTTCCCATGCTTTTTCAATGGGAGAGGTCACCTCGTGACCTGACCTCAGGGCACGAAATTGAAAAATCCCGGATATACACCTTGTAGACCCTGGAGGGATCATAAAGTGTAGGAAGTTTCAAATCGATCGACTCCGAAATGTAGCTCTTACAGAGCTCTAAAGCTGAAGTGAGGTAACCTTGGTTGACCTCGTCTGGTGACCTGACCTTGGGTGACCCGGGGTAAAAATTTTCAGGGGTGGTGGGAAAATGATGCAGTGAAAGGTAGAGCCCTCAACCACGGTGCTGCACCTCATCGTCTTTCTGCTATCCCGGAAAAACCTTAGGGGGGCCATCGATGGCCCCCGGTGGGGCGAGGGTTAAACGATTAATTAATCTCGAGACACATTAATCTCGAGATTAACACATATAATCTCGAAGAGCCACCCCTGCTTTTTATTGGGTCGGTTTCTGGTTCTTGGTTTGCACGGAAACCGGTCAGCCTTCAAGAATGGCCTTCAGCAAAGGACACAAAGACATTTTCGAACGGCGAACAGCGTGTCCCGCTGGTTAGAAAACAGGGGAACTGGTCTCCAATAGAGAGAAATCCGACGGATTGAGAACCATTGCAGGGAGCTGGAGACAAGCCGGTTCCAGTTTGGTACGCCGGTCAGATTAGAAAAATATTTGGGGCTAATATTCCCTTTCCCTCAATTACCCGGACGGAGGGATAACCAGAAGAAATTGTCCTTAGAATATTTACTTCATCCCATAGGAGGATCCAGGAGGGCAAAGGGGGACGTGCCCCCCTCCCTTCTCTGATCAACTCTCAGTGAACCCTAAAATGTCGCGTCCCATCCCCTCCCCCAGGATGCGAAAATCGGCGCACACTGATAGGATTTAGAGTCCATCTGATAGGTTTTGCCGGTCAAAGGTGGCGCCCCCCCCCTGGTCCGGATGGTGCCCTCCCCGGAAGTTACCCCCTCCCCCCGATCGGCAATCATGGATCCGACTATGCTTCATCCATTAGTACGCATGAACAAACAAGAAGAAAATCAGAAAAAATTGTTTTTACAGTAAAAACTTCCACGACCTAGATTCGAACCCGTATTACCCGCGTGAGAGTCGGGAATGGAGGCCACTATACCATCCCCGCTGTACGACACCTGCCCGATTTTAAAACTTTCCTGATTAGTTTTCTCAAGCCGAATGTTTTGGACCAACTAATCTAATATTTGTATTTTTTATGGGTGAATAAAAATAAATTGAATACGAATACAGCATAAAAACATTTTCTATCCCCAAAAAATCATTTATAGAACTTAAAACTTTGATTGATAGAATAGAGGTGAAGAGCAGGTTACAGCCTATTATTGATATTGTTAGCAAATTTGAATAATTGTTGAGTGGCCTCCAAAAATTTAGCTGAAGATAAAGAAATGATTGATAGTACCAGAATCAGGATTTTTCAAATATTAAGAAACCACAATAAAAATTCTTCGACAATGTCCCTTCAAGATCACTCGTAATGTATATTATGCATTCATTCTGGGCAAAATAAATACGCACATTAAAGGGAATGTGGCACCTTGACAACGTGATTTTAACTGAGATAGCCAAGTTGTAAAGCAGGTCGGAAAACCCGGTACTCCATATTTCATTTGTCTTGGAACTCGATATTTCCGTAGAAAAAAGCTAAAACCTACCTGACACCAGCCCCCCTCAGCCCCCCGTCGCCGGCGGCCATTGTTACTACTTACTTACTTATGGCTTTTTATTAGGCGTTCTGTGCATAGCACCTTTTTCCGCCTCTAAAGGAGTGTGTGGGAGAATTTTAGAATTTAGTGTGAGGGCAAGCTACGTTAGTCTGTTAAAGCAATGGGAGTTATTTCAAGTAATGGGTTGCAAGATGTTTTAGCTTGCAAATGGATCGGTTGTGGCAATGGCATAGCCATGCCAAGGGAGGTCTTTTAATAAGTTTAGACCCGCAGAGTGCGAAGGTTATTTCTGTGGTTGAAGACCTTATAAATTTAGAGTTTAAAATTTAGAATTTGAAATTTAGAATTTGGAATTTAGAATTTTGAAATTTAGAATTTAGAATTTTGTGTGTCAGCTATTGATGTCCGCTTGTATACGTTACTCGAAAACCTCCGTTAACTCAATAATTTCGTATTTTAGAAAGTGCGCTAAACACCTGGCCAGGGTGCCGCGAATTTACCCTGCAACCCGGAGGTGAAGTTGCAGCTCCCCTCTTCGGCTGGGCAGCCGCCGCGCAGAGAAAGAAGTGTGAGAGGATAGTTAGATTGTTAGTAAGAGTATAGGTGTGGTTAGTATAGACCCGCAGTGAAAGGTATCACTGCGGTGAAGAAATCTAACCTATCTAACCTAACCTGATTTCAAAGTTAGCCTAACATAACCTATCCTTAGCCTACAATGAACCATTTAAAGGTTACAAAACTATTGCTTAAATTTCGCAGTGGATCATCTATGATTGGAAAATAGGCAAGTCCTACTTTGGGGGTGCACCATGCACCCTCCATCATATATACTGGGAGGGGTGATTTATAGAAACTTCTCTAGCCCAGAGTCCTTTAGGAATGTAAAGACTTTTCGAGTAGCTCAGGATGGTCGTTCCCGAGCAGAGTTTTTAGGTCTACAGGGATGTTTTGGATTCGGCAGTAATCTAGCATGGGTTGCCGATGGGTATTGTGCTGGGGACAATCGATGAGAATGTGATAGGGATTCTCCATTGCGTCGCAGGTACCACAGGTACCCGCGTTCCAATAGGCATTTAATTTTGTGTGTCCATTTCTGAGTCTGGTTAGAATAACCTCGCGCCGGCGACTCTTTTGGTTTGAACTGGGCCAGTAGCCGATGTTAGGCTTGATATAGAATAGGTGGGCGCTGTGGTTTGTAGTCCAGTCATTTTGAATTTGCTTCCGGATGGTGTCCTGGAGGAGAGCTTTGCTATCGTCTCCAGACCACGTTAAGGGTGCGATCTCTCTAAGTTCTAGGGACTTTTTTGCCTGCTCATCGGCCTTTTCATTTCCTTGAATTTTGCAGTGGCCCGGGATCCAAAGAAAAGAGACATCAGGGGTATCATCGATACCTTTCTGAATATCTGCTATAACGTGGTGGCTGGGGTTGACTACGTTACTGATGGCCTGCAGGACAGATTTAGAGTCTGAACAGATGACGGCTGAGTTGATATTTTGGGTTCTGATTATGGCTAATGCATTTAGGATGGCAACAGCCTCGGCTGTGAAGATGGAGCAATTGTCCGGAAGTCTTTTCTGAAGGCAAATATTTTGTCCCCAGATGCCAAGGCCTACTTTTTCGCCTATTTTGGAGCCGTCTGTAAATATAAAGGTCTTGTCCGCGTTACAAGATCGGAACTCTAGGAATTTTTGGGAGACTTCTTCCTCTGAGAAGTCCGTTTTACGGGAGGTGAAAAGAAATTCCACTTTGGGCTCTTTTCGAGTCCAGAAGCGGGAGAGTGGGGGTTTGCCTATTGTCGCTGGCAGTGCAAGATTTAGGCTTTCCAGGGTTTTCGCTACTCTGTGCTTAAATGGGGGCCACTTCTGTAGAGTGGCTTTATTTGCTCGTCTGGGATGGGCAAAACATTGTTTTGCCGGGTGATTTTCGGTGGATTGAACCTTGATGTAGTAAGAAATAAGCTGGGCGTCGCGTCTTGTCTGTAGTGGGCACAGCCCGCTATCAGTTAGCAGGCTGGTGATGGGGGATTCTCTGAGCGCGCCTGTGGCTGCCCGGATACTGGCGTTTTGGACTCGCTCTAGCTTTAATTTATTGGTCTTGTTCGTCGAGTCAAAAACGAACGAATTATATTCGAGAATGGACCGAATCAGGGACTTGTAGAGCATAAGCAGGGTCTTTCGATTCCCGCCATACTCTGTGCCGCCGAGCATGCGGAGAATGTTGACTCGCTTTTGACAGCTAGAGACGACTTTGGTGATGTGCTCATTGAAACTCAATCGGGAATCTAGGGTGACGCCCAAGAATTTGAAGCTATTGGTGCATTCAATAGGTTTACCCGAGATTTGGAGCCGTGGGGGGTCGTGTCTGGAATGCGCTCTGGCAAAGACAACGACTGATGATTTTTCCGCCGAGAGTGATAGACCCATTAAGCTACACCAATTATCGATGTCGTTTAAGCTGTCCTGCAACTGCGTAGTTGCGTGTTGGAATTCTGGTTCGTTATACCGCCTGGTATCGATTGCAGTGGTTTTCCAAATGGCGACATCGTCCGCAAAGAGGGAGTAATTTATTCCAGGCGGTAGCTTTTTGGCGAAGAGATCATTGATCATTACTAAAAAGAGGGTGGGGGACAGAACGCTACCCTGGGGTGTGCCTTGGTCCTGGGTTGCCAGGTAGGAGAATGTGGTGCCACAACGGACTTTAAATTTTCGGTCCTTGAGGAAGTTTTCGATGAATTTTGCAAGGTGGCCACGAATTCCTAGTTTGCTTAATTTAAACAACAGGGCGTCTTTTTGTACGCGATCGAACGCCGATTTAATGTCTAAGAATGCAGCTATTGTTACTTGCTTTTGTAAAAGCCATTTTGGACGTCACTGACTAGTTTCACCAAATTGTCAGTGGTGGCTCGCCCGCGCCGGAAGCCTGATTGCATAGCATCAAGCTTCTTTTCGAGGATCTCGTGAAGTCTAACGTTTACCATGCGCTCGACAAGCTTGCTAGCACAGCTAGTAAGCGAAATTGGGCGATAACCTTTTGGGTCTGTTTTTTCTTTGCCAGGTTTTGGAAGGGGAATTATAATACTCTCTCGCCACGATGTGGGGAAAGAGTCGCTAAGAAACATGTTGTTAATGGCCGAAAGCAGGTACTTTAGTGCTGTTTGGCTGAGGTGCCTGAAGAAAGAGTAGTGAATTTCGTCAGGGCCCACTGCAGTGTTTCCACACTTGCTAATGGCGTAATTTAGCTCGGTCATTGTAAATGGTACATTATAATACTCTTGATTACCATAATTGATGAATGTGTGCTTTTGCACCATTCTGCCTGGTCTTTGGAGCGCTGGCTGTATGAGTTATTAGCTGCGACACTGGCGTAATGATCAGCAAATTTATCCATGACTTCCTTAGGTTCGGTGATGGGTTGGCCAGCTATTTTTAGTTGAGGGAAAGGTCCACGGGGTGGTCGCTTCGCAGAGAAAGCTCTAATGGTATTCCAGACTTGGGTGGTGGGAGTGAAGCGGTTGAATTTGGAGGCAAAAGAGTTGAAACTGTCCTTTTGAACCCGCTTGCACGTGTTTCGAAAGTGTTCTTTTGCTGCCCGAAGTGCGGATCGAGTAGGGCTGTGTGCCCTCCTCTCATATGCCTTGCGGGCTCTAATCATTTGAGCTTTGGCGTGTGCCGTCTCTGCGTTCCACCATGGGGCTCCGTTTTTCTTTCGGGGTCCTCTGGTTTTTGGTATTGCTACTTGTGCTGCTGAGCTTATGGCTCTTAGTATTAATTCAATATCTGCCGAGTGTGGGTCACCTTCGGTGACCAGAGTGAGGTCGACCTCTGCCTCAAATTTTGTCCAGTCCGCTCGTTTTAGATTCCAGGAAGGGGTATAGAGATCAACGCGGTCGAGTGCTCCTTGGGGGACATTGATTTTGATTGGGAGGTGATCGCTCATGCCTGGGTTGTCTTCGACATCCCAGGTAAACAGTGACGCAATTCTAGGCGTGCAGCACGAAATATCAATGGCTGTGTCTAAATATCCGCTTTGCGTTGCTTGGCGGGTTGGTGCGCCGTTATTTAGGATAACTAAATTTTGAGAACCTATTGCGTCATATATAATTTCACCTCTACGATTTGGCGTGGCGCTGCCCCAGGATGGGTGGTGACCATTCAAGTCTCCAAGTAATAACAAAGGCCCGTTTATTTGATTAAACAGTTGTGCGAGGTCCTGATCCGTTGGATCAGGGTCGCTAGGGGATATGTATATTGAGACAACCGTCAATTGGACGTGTTGTATTTTCAAACTAATAGCTACACAGTCCAGTGATGTTACCAAAGGCACGTGACTGTGTGGGATGCTATTTTCTATTAGGATGGCTGTGCCTCCCTTACGGACAGCAGCGTTTACGTTATGGCGATACCAAGAGTAACCCGAGATTTTGTATTTATCGTTATCTTTATCAGAAAAGTGGGTCTCTTGTAATGCTGCTAGTGCCGGTTTTTTCTCAGCAAATATTGATGAAAAAAGCGGGAATTTCCCGATAAGGCCATTTGTATTCCATTGCAGAATTGAACCCATGGTGGTTTTTAACGTTTGTGATTAGGGGATCTACGTTTGCGAAGGTTATACGAGCACCTGCTGCTGCTGCTATCGCTAGCAGGAGAAACTGGGGTGGAGTGTCTGGAAAAGCTAATTTTCCTCGCTACGGGTGAGCTGCCGGGGCTGGAGGAGCCGGGGCTGGGGGTTTCCAGGAGGGGAGCTCTGGAAGTGTTTATAACAGTTTTTGCAGAGCTCGTCTCTGAAGCACTGCTGGTGTCAGAGACGGTCTCTGTCCCGGACAGCTCGTTGTCAGACTGACTTTTGCCGTCTGACATTTCAAAGTCACTTGAGAACTGAAACTGCATATAATGACCTATGAGGTCGGTTTGGGATCCGCAAGTGCGGGTGGTTGGTGCTGTTTGGAAAGAAGCATCGCTTCTTTCCAAGGAGAGAGGAGCAGTTTCAGTTTGGGTTGAAATGTTTACTTTTTGGATTTTTGGTTTGAGTGGCAGCCGTTTTACCCTGAGGGGGTAGGCTGCCACTCGTTAAAGGCCTCTCTCGGAGCCTGCCTTTGGCGGCGCCTGGGAAGGGGAGCACCGGTGAATTTAGAGTGCTTGGGGGCAGGTAGCGAGGGGAAATCAGACTTTTCAGTCACTCGTGCAGAGTGGCTTTGCCACCCTGCTGCTGGTGTCCAGGTCTTCCTGGTGATTTTAGGTGCCTGAGGGGCGGGAGGATTTTCGGTCGGAAGACCTGGCGGAGAACTAGTGCGGGTCGGGAGATCCTCCCAGCCCGCAGCGGGCGTCCACCTACGCCAAAAAGTGATTGCGCCACGTGGTGGGGGGAGGGGGACGGACGGCCTGATGGGCGCCAAGAAAAGGGGCTCCATTAGGGGGCGGATGTGGCGGCTTGTGTTTTTGGGAGGCTGAGGATGTTTGGAAATGGGGTGTTCCTGGCCGGCTGTGCTGGGGGCTGCTGTGGGAGCCTTGCTACCACAGCTTTTTGGGACTGTGCGGCTCTTTTCTTTTTGCAGCACTTCTTTGCGGGCCAGGTCAAACGGGAGCTTTTTTTCCTCAGCCAAAACGTTAACTTCTTTTTCTCGGAGCCAGGTCGGGCACTTGGGATTATCTGCCCCATGAGCGCCGCCACAGGCAGCGCACTTGAGGCTTTTTGAGGTGCAATCTTTAGTGCGGTGCTTAGCACTGAACTTGCCGCATCGTGGGGTGGGGTTCTTACAGTTTGATTCTACGTGCCCGTACCTTTGACAAGTTTGGCAACGAATAGGGAGGGGGTAGTACGGCCTAACTGGGTAGACACAGTCGCCCAGTTTAATTTGGCCGCAGTCATCCCGACACTTTGTGTCGAAGGTGACAATAAATCGGTGGTCTCGTAGACGTGGGTCTTTTTGCGCAGAATTTTTGTTGGGGTTCAACTTTTCAAGGGCTAGCACATTTTGACCTTTAAAGTCAAACATGTGCTCAAGGTCCACATCAGAGAGATGGGACACTTCCGGGGCATTGATGATGCCCCGGTAGAAGTTAAGGGAGTGGTGAACAGAAAATATGACTGGTTTCGACCCAAAAGTTTTTGTGGCCAGCAGGGCTCGGGTAGATTCCTGATTAGAGGTTTTGATCAGGATATCTTTTTGGTGCTTGATAATCTCAAAACTACCTTTCACTTTTTGGCTGATGGCCTTATCCAAATTAAAGGTAGACTCTTTTGCCAGGTTTTGGTGCGCCGAAAGGTAGGTGCCAACCAGCCAAGCTCCGCTTGGCAGGTTGGCTTTGTTCAAACGGGGGCTGGAGGGGCGGAAGAGAGAGGTGGAAGCCATGGTACGTTTAAGTTTAAATGAGATACTTGGTATTAGCTTTGCTAACACCTTTTGGGAGCTACTGGTGTGACGACATATGCTGACATCACGATGAGCATCAGCCAATCGAAGCCCTTGAAGCGTTTCAAGTATGGTAGTGGTTGCCAGATCGTGACATCATCCACAGTCTGAGGTTTATTTCTTTTTCTAGAGGAGTATTTTTAAAAACCAAATATTGAGCTTATTGTACATTTTTCAGAGAAATCATGAGTGGTTTCATTATTTTTGACCAAAAGTACGCCTAATTACACTAAATTCCATTATTCGACCAAGGTGCCACATTCCCTTTAATAAAACACATCCACAAACCTTCAAGAACATGTGCGAATGAATGTATCATATGAATGATTATTTCCTTGGCTAACATATAAAATGATGATTATTGGCTAACATTGCCAGGTCACACAACAGGAGATGCCGTTGGTGCCATTTCCGCATTCCCTCCTCATGCCTCCTGCACGCTGGTTCCAGCAGAGATCTGTCAGAGCAGAGCACCAATTGGTAAAATCGAATATGTGTCTTCTGTCAAGTTGGTCTGTGAGTTTGAAACATACCTATCTGCTTTAAAGGTATATTAAACAGAAGTGGGAGACTTCGCGTCAAACGCTTCTTAAATAAAAAATATAAACTAGGATTCAATTGACAGAACATTAAGAAATGGAATAACCAGGGCCCCAATTTCTTTGCATGATCTAAGGTAACGCCCTTCCTCACATTCGGGAAGGAGCGGACCAAAGTACGCAAGGAAAAGTTCTTGCAGCTAAGTACAAACACCTAACATACGTAGGGAAAATATACACAAGGGAAAACCTATACGGTATTAATTAAGTAACTACTGTAAATTCTCCTTTTGATCGGGTTTGCACTGGGTGTAGAAGGGACTTTTATCAGTCTATAAATAATAACTGCGTCCTTTTTAACAAATATAAACCTTAACATAAGTTAAGACATTGAAAAATTGGACGATAGGCCAAAACTTTCTAACAGCTTAACAAATTGAATCAGTTATATAAACAACGAGGGAATTACACTTCATATAATTAAAATAATATAGTCGACTCAAATAGGAACACCTTGCCCAAACAACCAAAAATACAAATAATATTTTTATCTATGTCATCGTTTTTCAAACGTAAAACCAGTGAACATCGAAATATGATTTACATCTCAAACTCCATTCTTTACCAGTGTTGGAGCGACAAAAAACAAAAATTTACATCCATCGACCTGGGTAAAATGACGTTAAAAGTGTACAAAGTACGTAAGGTCAAATGTTGAAGCATGTAAGGGTAAAAGTTTGTGAGATATTAAATCCAAATGCCAAAATGTATGTAACTAACATCTAGTAACTACCTGACCTTAATTAACCACTATTGTGCTCTATGTACAATTATTGTACATGGAGCACAATCGTGCCGCATTTGGCAGAAGGGTAGAATGTGCGTCATGCGATATTGCGCAGCGTAGAATGACATGATTAAAAAAAACTTTTGTTGATAGTTGTCATGACTGTATTTATGGTCTATTAATACTCACTATTTGCCATTAACACGCACCCCGCTGGGGAGGGGGGGTGAAATTCGCCCTCTCTCCTGGTTTTCCCCAGATAACGCAAAAACGAAGAGACGCAGAACAACGAAACTTACAGTACCTTAGCCCTGATTAATTTTACACATGTGACCAAACTTTTGGGTAAGGTTCTATTAGGCCAAGGAGCTATTCAAGGTCAAGTGACCCGGCCTCAAAACCTAAAATCACGAGTTTGAAGTGGCGCCCAGGGAACATCAGCGAACCGATCAGTTTGAAACTTTCACAATATGATGAGATCATTAGGGTCTACAAAATCTGCAGTCTCGGAATTTCGATATTGATGACCTAAGGTGGGGTCAATATTTGGTCACCGCATTATGTCAATGGTGAAAAATAGAATTGGCTCATTGTCACTAAATACTGGATAGATAAAGCTGAAAATCCTCAAACCGTCTATTATTACCACAATCTTGACCATAAAGTTGAGTTTTTGAGCATCTGACCTCTCAAAGGTCATGTCAGGTCACAGGAGCATAGAGTGATTGTTTTGCCAATAGCTTCTTACTGAATTGCGATAAAGCTCTAATTTTGCTTTCATTGTGCTTATATTGTCACGGGGAGTCTATTGATATGCAACATGACCATACCAGGTCACTCTGTGACCCTGACCTAGCTCGAGGTCAGGTCATTTTCACCATTTGACCTAGTAAGATCATATTATACATCATTCGATTTGCCGCGATAAGAGGAAGCCAATGATGCATAAATATTGCTCTAGCTACCCTGAGGACAGATCTAGAGAGAGAAACGTACACTGCTCTGTTGTAAGCCTATGGAACCTTCTTTGACCTATGCTGACCTCAATTTTGACATGACAACAATTTTTCGTATAAAATTATTTCGTCTTGTCAAGAGCTTTCGAACGCCGCCCGTAATTTTTTTAGCTTTCGTAGGAATTGAGATACGGAGGGGCGGAGGGGGCGAAAAACGCCCCCTTAGCGGGGCGCGTCATGCTAGGGACCCCAGCGGGGCGCGTGTAAGGTCAAATAACAGCCAGAGCGGCAAAATATCTGTGAGTGGTAGCATAAGGTCTTGGACCGGACCTTAAAGGTGACTTGATGTCGTAAGTTCATACAAATTGGACCCAAGTTCTCGAAACGACCCACACGCGGATTTAATCGCGAGATTCTACAAGGGGAAACCCCGCGCAAAACATCCCTTGAAAAAAACATCAGGATTTCCTGATGGCCTGGTGGTCTGATGGTTTTTGTGGAAAATTTAAACAGATCGGCAGATGGTTTCTGATGGTCTGGTGGTCCCTGATGGCTTCTGGTGGTTTCTGGTGATATCTGGTCGTTTCTGATGGTTTCTGGTGGTCATTTCCTGGTGGTTTCTGTTGGCCTGATGGCTTCTGGTGGTCATTTCCTGGTGGTTTCTGGTGGCCTGATGGCTTCTGGTGGTGGAGTTCTGATGGTTTCTGGTGGTCGTTTTCTGATGGTTTCTGGTGGTCGTTTTCTGATGGTTTCTGATGGTCAATTTCAGATGGTTTCTGGTGGTCGTTTTCTGATGGTTTCTGGTGGTCGTTTTCTGATGGTTTCTGATGGTCAATTTCAGATGGTTTCTGGTGGTCGTTTTCTGATGGTTTCTGGTGGTCGTTTTCTGATGGTTTCTGGTGGTAATTTTTGGTTGGTTTCTGGTGGTCGTTTTCTGATGGTTTCTGGTGGTCGTTTTCCGGTGGTATGGTGTCTTCCAGCATTCTGTGATTCCAGCGGTCAGCGGTTTCAAGCGAACCACTACATGTGGTCTTCCAAAGATTCCCCCTCCCCTTCGTAACATGTAACTCTAGGTATTTTAACGACAGTGTTAACGAAGTCGCGGTGAGCAGGAGTCGCGGTGAGCATTTAGGTATCTGTCGAAGACGAAAACCGCATCGATATGAACAATATCACCAGGATGTTTATAAATCCTTTACAAACAGAGGCGTAACCAGGCTTTTCAGATCCGCTGCAAGCAAAAATACAATTTTCTTAATAAAATCAAGCAGTCAAAGCAAGGAAGTCTGGGCGGGTTATTCGAATGTGGCCCGGATGGGTACTCACTCACGCCGGAGATGCGTTGCATTGCAGCAGAATAACTCGGATGTTTGATAGGGTGGCAGCTCCTCGTGTCGTATCTGCATTGTATGGTTTTACGTCCATACAAGAATATTGCAGAATAAAACACCATCAGGTTAAAACAGTACATACAAATTGTAAGAAAGTTCCCGCGGCAGAGAGAGAGTGGAAGAAAAACATATGCAGCAAAACGGTAAAAAAACACTCACACACGGTAAAAACACTCGCACACGGTAAAAACACTCGCACACGGGTAAAAGCAGTCGGAGACGATGTGTATCGCTTATATATGGGATGATCCTCGCATTCCGATAACGACCGTCGACCCCACCCCCGCCCCGACCAGAGGACGCAACTCACGAATAATGAGCCACATTTTCCACATCTTCCCTATTCTGTCTTAACCTGCGCGGGGCTGGGGGGGTAAATTTTACCGCCCCCTCGCGAATTTTTGCGACCTCTTAAAAACGGCGGCGCGCAGCGCCGCCAAATTTTTAGTACCTTTTCTTACATAAATTTTACACATTTCTGCCGAATGAAAATAAAATCTGTTGAAAACTTTTTGAGAAATAAGCAAAAATGTGACGTCACTACAGGTGATTTTTGTACCAAAATCGCGCAATGTTTAAAGAGCTGCTGAAGCTACAGTTCTGAACCGATTTCCAATTTTCTTGCATCAAACAATAGGCATTATTGTGGTCTTAAAAATGGCTATCTCGGATTTTCAAAATTTTGGTTTTGGAAAAATATTAAAAAAAAATATTTTTTTGGGAAAGTTACAAAATTTTTAAAATTTTCAAGATTTTTCAAAAACCGGAATTTATTTGGTAAAACACCATACAGTGCATATGCATGACAAATTTTTAGTCTCTAGCTTTATAACTTTAGCCTGGAGAGCTGCGAAAGCTCAGCGACTCACGCTCTGATTTTTAGGGCTGATCAATACTGTCTTTATTTAGTGAATCATAGTGACCCAGGATGACCCAGGATGACCTCGTACACGCTTTACACTACTTTTATAGTGTTCCTGAGACAAAACAGGTCCAAAATCATGTGTCATTTGGCAAAAGTATGAACTTAAAAAGTTGACCTCTGATGACCTATCTTGACCCCGGCTGTGCAAGTTGAGACCAGAGTATTTCAGATATGATTCTCTGAACATCATAGCTGAATTCTGCATGCAAAATGGCTCACGAACATGTATCGCATGACCACATTTGGATACAAAAATATGGTGACCTTTAGTGACCTCATCTTGACCTGACCCGGTCATGCCACCAGCCTAACGGTCTCAAAGCACCTTGCTGCATTCAAGTGAAGGCTTTCTATGAAGTATGAAGCTCATAGCTTCCATTGCCTGATCTCCGTAGCATTGCAACCTCAAAAACCACGCTTTTTACAGCTGACCTCAGTTTGACCTTGACCTTGACCTCAAACCTTAAATTAAGTACATGTTTTTAGTTGTTCGTGATAATATCTTTCGATTGGCGTTTGAATTTTCCAAATCGGACCATTAGTTCGGGAGATAACAGGGGGTAAAATTTACACTTCCAGCCCCGCGCGTTCGGCTGGAGACCTCAGCCCCGCGCGGGTTAAGTCCTACCTTACATTGTTAACCAATGCAACGCAGTTCGGTCAGGGCCTACTATTAGCGATGCACCCAACAGTAAATATCCTCATAACTTACGGACTCCTCGTAGTCTTCGTCACAGTATGACCACTCCACCTCGACCAGTTTCCTTCTGCGACTGACTGCCCCGCCATCCAAAACGGAATGCGGCCATACAAAGACAGCCGTCCCCGCGCAACCGCCCGAGGCGCGGTCGGGTGCGGAGGGGAGACGCGGCGCCGGCAGCGCGCTCCCGAGCCGCGGCGCGAGAGGGGTGGATACGCTGCAGGGCAGGGCAGAGCATAACAGCGAACTCTCTTACCTGCTCCCATAGCCATTCGCTTCTTCGTTTCTTCTTTTGAAAATACAGCATTTGGAACCATAAGTATTAGATTTAAGAATATATATATATATTACGTTTTTTTAATACGCAAGATTGGACAGACGGGGCTACCTCACCATCAGGATGACCACCAGAAACCATTAGACCTTCAGATACTGACCACCAGGCCACCATGGTGACCGTCAGACCATCAAAAATTGACCACCAGAAACCGCCAGACCATCAGACACTGACCACCAGACCAGCAGGAATCACCACCAGAAGCCACCAGGCAGACCACCAGACCATCAGGATGACCACCAGAAACCACCAGGCAGACCACCAGACCATCAGGATGACCACCAGAAACCACCATGCAGACCACCAGACCATCAGAGTGACCACCAGAAACCATCAGAAACCACCAGAAACCACCAGACCACCAGGAAAATTCTGACGTTTTTTTAAAGGCATGTAAGTTCCGCGCACCGGGAGTGAGTGATTAACTACCCCTGTCAAGTGTTAAAAAGGAAATGCAAAAAATTAAGTTCTAGGACTAATAAAATACCGATGAATCGGTTTCTCGACATGCTCTATCACATGGCTATCTTCAGTTAAAATCCCATTATGAAGGTGCCACATTCCCTTTAATAATAGCGATAGTGGAAGAGCGGAATAACATCGCGGTCTTCCAATTTTCACAAAGTAGCGCTGATAGCGGCATCAGCTTGCCAGTGTCGCGACTTATGCTATCTTAAACTTTTTTTAGGTCAGGTCACTTGACCTGTAATGGTGACGCTGATAGCGGCATCAGCTTGCCAGTGTCGCAATAGTAGCGGTTGCAAACAATTTGGTAGCCCCGCCCACCTCTGTTGTCAACACTATTCCACCGGTGGGATATCTCGCGCAATTTCAGAGACGCTAACAGCGTTTTAGCACCGTATTAGGTCCGATCTAAAGCGAGCCCCAGCTACTTATGGCAGTAATAGATGGTGGAAGTCCGATACCAAGTGGGATACCATTTCCTTTCCAACCACGTGGGAAAACCATATCATTTCCCATTTCCTTACGACCACCTATACATGGAAAAGATGCTGATCCCAATAAGGATTCCCCAATTATTTCCTGAGCATGTATAACATTTCCAGAGCTCATCGCATCTTCTAAAAGAGAAACATATTCGTTAACGTATGTTTCGAACGTTTTAAGTCCAAAACGTAATTCTGCACAGTCAACGGCAACAACAACATGACACTGGAAGCTTTGCCGTTCGCAGCTGGCCCGTTCCAAAAATTATAAATTCAATAATGCGACCCAGTGGCGGATCCAGGGGGGGATTGCATTTGCCCCTCCCCCAAAATGGAAAGCTCGGGGCAAAACTGATTTTGCCCCCCAAAGCGATCGACCTCTTTTTTCCCGACTACTTTTTAGTTAACACGCGCATTGACGGGGGTCTGAGCCACCTTCGCTTTGACGGGGGCGGGTACCCGCCCCGCCCCCTACGATATCAAGAACCACGGTAGGTAGCGAAAAACGGTAAACGGCGTTGGGTAGCCCATCCACTTCTCCATCGAAAATATTTGAACCATTTTTTCAAGTCACATTTAAGGTCACGAGAGGTCAAAACATGCCGTCATAAGGATAACATGTAAGTTAAGTTTTTCGGCCATTACATCTAAATAAGTAAAGATAGAGCAGAACGACTTGAACTACATGAGTCCTCGCAGCAAGCCGAATCGAATGATATATAATTCGACATTGCTAGGTCAAATCAAGGATTTGACCTGACCTGAGGTCAGGTCAGGATCAAATTATATAAAATGCATATCATTAGAACCGCAAAGCCAAGGCGAGTCTAATTCAGGTAAAATAAACGCTGTATCACCATCCGTTACTGAGTTATTCAGTAAAAACAATGTTTCCCTTGTATTTCCAATGGAAAGGTCATGCCTCGTACCTGACCTTAGATCTCGATATCAAAAATACCGGAACATATTTTAGAGAACTCGGTGGTCCCATTATGTGATATGAGTTTCAATCGGATAAGTTCACCCTGCTCCAACTTATGCTATCATAAACTTTTTGAGGTCAGGTCACTTGACCTGTACTGGTGACCTGACCTGAGATGACCTAACCTTAAATTTGTTTACAGAAGTTGTAAAAATGATGAGGGAAAATGTGTGCCAAGTACGGCGGCGCGTAGCGCTGCCGTTTTTTTCTGCTCTCTCCGAAAAACCCCAGGGGCGGCGGGTAACCGCCCCCCGTCAATGCGCGTGTTAAAGGGAATGTGGCACCTTCACAACGTGATTTTAACTGAGATAGCCAAGTTGTAAAGCAGGTCGGAAAACCCGGTACTCCATATTTAATTTGTCTCGGAACTCGATATTTTCGTAGAAAAAAGCTAAAACCTACCTGACACCAGCCCCCTCAGCCCCCCGTCGCCGGCGGCCATTGTTGTGAGCTACTGGTGTGACGACATATGCTGACGTCACGATGAGCATCAGCCAATTGAATCCCTTGAAGCGTTTCAAGTATGGTAGTGGTTGCCAGATCGTGACATCATCCACAGGCTGATATTTATTTCTTTTTCTAGAGGAGTATTTTTAAAACCAAATATTGAGCTCATTGTACATTTTTAGAGAAATCGTGAGTGATTTCATTATTTTTGACTAAAAGTACGCCTAATAACACTAAGTTCCAGGATTCGACCAAGGTGCCACGTTCCCTTTAATAATCAATATTTAGATGTTTTCACTCTCAACTTCAAACAGAACTAGTTAAGTTTAGTGTAAATATTGGGCCTGGGATAGGAAAACATTATCTTGAGCCCACATTTTCCACCCTGTGACGTTGTTTTCTCTTTTTTCCTCAAATACCAAAAATTTTACCAGCGAATCTGTAGCGCAAATTTGCACTTCGGGACGTTTTTTTTGCTTTTCAACTTTCGTTTGCCCCTCCCAAACCGACCGGCTAGGTCCGCCACTGATGCGACCAGTGAAATTTCAACTTAAATAGGCAAAGTGGCTCACCACAATATCATAAGATATCTAAATAGAAGCCACTGCACTGGCGCTGCAAGGAAAGCAACACTGAAAATGTAAAAATGCCGAAAGAGGACGTTGAATGCTCTCTCCTCGGTTATTCACCGGGAAGGATGGTCAAGAGATGAAGCTCAAGTCAAGTAAACGGTTCCAAAAATAGGCGAGTAAAAATTATTATTCAAGGCAGATACAAACGTTTTTTTGAGCAGGGCCCACATCGAGCATATTTTTCCTTATTCATATCGGGCAATGAGAAGTGAGCGAATGGGCAGAAATCAGCATTACGCACATACATTCAACATTACATGTAAGCTCTCATCAAATAATAAAGCAAATTGAAAATACATAATTTATTGATAAATGGGTTTTCGGAATGCCTCTTCACTGTTAGCGCTCTCAGCTAGTATGGCTGAGTAATTAACGGCCGAGCTAGGCCGGGTTAATTTTTCTAATAAATCGAATAAAAGCCCAGTGTATTTGGATGTGTACTATCAGGAAAGACCTTGTATTTGGCATGGGCGGATCCAGGATTTTCTCAAGGAGGGGGCGAATTCAATATTTGGGGGCCCGTTGTTTGAGGAGGGGCCCTGCGACCTGGGGGCCGGGAAAAAACGTTAACTGTGATGGAAATCAGCTTTTAAAAAATATTGGCACCAGATTGGCTCAGGGGCACCAAACTAGCTCAGGGGACACTGGAATAGCTCAAAGGGCATCAGATGGGCTCAGGAGGCACAATGATGGCTGAGGAGGCACCAGATCGACTTAGGGACATTAGTTTAGCTCAGGGGGCAACATATCTGCTCAGGGGGCACCAGATCGATCAGCCAGCGGGCCAGATCCCCTCCTAGCCCCAAGACCCCAGCAGAACAGAGTAGGGGTCTAGATTAGCTGAAGGAACACAATATCAGCTCAGGGTTCACCAGACCAGCTCAAGGGGCACTATATCATCTAAGGAAACATCAACAACTAGCTCAGGGGGCAACTGATCAGCTTAAGAGGCACCATATTGCTTCAGGGGACAGTAGATCAACTCCGGGAGGCGTGAGATCAGCTCAGGGGACCCAGATCAGCTCAAGGGGCACTAAAACAGCTAATAGAGCACCAGGCAAACTCGGAGGCATCAGACTAACTCGGAGAACATTAGATAGGTTCAAGAGGCACAATGATTTGCTCAGGGGCACCAGATTGATTCAGGGGGCACCCGATCAGCTTAGAGGGCACGTGATCAGCTCAAGGGGCCAGAACCAGCTCAGTGGGCACTAGATGAGCTCAAGGGGCACCAAATGAGCTCTGCCCGTACGATTATTGGTAACGGTGAGGCATTAGCTGGACACGAATTACGTGCCTACACTCTTCCTGGGTGCTTGGAAAGGCAACAGAATGCCCTAGCTGACCAAACAATGTATTAAATTGTCAAAAATAGTCTTAATCGCTAAATGCAGTCTAGTTGCATCTAGGTTCAACGCCGTATGACACTAAATTTCGAGCGGCACAGCCCAAACGGGGTACACCGCCTAGCACCAAAGGGCACTTCGGCACCGATGGGGGCAAGTGCCCCTTGTGCCCCTGGATCCGCCCCTGGTATTTGGATGTTTACTATCAGGATTTATGCTATATGAATAAAGATGAGCGGTAACATTAAAAAATGAGAATTTTCTCTACAGAATAACAACGAGTAAGGCAATACCAGAGGAACTATTTCCTATTAAATCACTGGACGAATCGCCTCCGTAGATTACGTCTTGTATAATTTATATGATAGAATTCAATATAAAAATGCAAATAACACGTGCACGTATGTCAAAAATGAAATGACCTTGTAGAAATGGTAATACGGGGAGGCTGCAATATCCCGCACACATCATTTGGTCCCTCCCAAAACTTTCGGCAGGGTACGCAAGAAGCTGAATGTGTCCATACAAGTTTAGAGATCTTGTCGATAGGTACAACATACTAATTTAGCGTGAAAAATAGAATATTAGAGACGGTTGACTAGCCTAGACAGCTAAAGGCGGTGGAACTGGGGGAGGGTGCACCGGGCACGGTGCCCCCTCCTTCACTTAATCAGAAATTTTAACACTAACCCCATGGCGTTGACTGGAAAAATGGGTTGAAAAGTCCGTGGTGCCCCTTCCCCCTTAAATTCGGACGTTCCGCCGTCACAGAGCTAAGTGCCGTCTTTAAATACAAAAATAAGCAGGTACTCTAAAGACTTAAACATGAAAAATCCAATTTTTGCAAATACAACGCTATTGTTCTCTTCACCAGTGCCATCATGCTGCCGCATATACAGAGTGCTGCTGACACAGATTAGTTGTAGATTGCCGAGTCCTGCGTAACGAGAGACGTTTTGAGAAAAATAAGAATAAGAATTCAGTTAAGACTGCTTCTTCTGCTGTGTTTGTTCTGCAGCCACAACATAAGAGTGCAAAAGGTCTGTATGGAATAAATGCAAGAAGTTTGCAGTGGATCCAGACAGACTGGTCGAGAAGGGCATCAGCGTCATAAGCTTCAGAAATCAAGATTTTATCACCGCAGTAGTGAAATAATCATTCCTACTACTCCCGTACCTTCCCACATAACACCAGCCGAAGTCAGACAAGGCAGACCTTCCCGTCCCCTCACTTGCCCTCGGCATATTCAGGACAATAGCGTACGGTCTCTCTCGCTACCGTCGCGGGGAGGGGAGACATTCCATCGGGTGCGGCGGCGAGAGGCAGTGGCATAGCCAGACATTTTGTAACGAGCTAAAACACATAATTTTTTTCGACTGAGGAGGATCCGTAAGTCTACCTTTACATGGGAAATATCGACCAAAAATGGGGAAATAACAATATGCCATGACAATAGTTGCTGACTGCGCCACTGCATTGATGAGAGAGATGGCACTGATACTTTTACAAAGAGCGACGCATAGTAAAGGGGTACTCTGCACTAAGCAGGTCCGATGAATGACTCATTGGTATTACATCGGGCCCTATAAAAATCGGGCTGCAAGATACATCCATCAGCCACCGATCTGCGTTCAAGTCTTATACGGATGAGCCATTTTTAGAAAATACATGGGACAATGTCGGACCCAAGCCTTAATTCCGAGACTGCTTCATGTATTTTCTAGAAGGGGGTTTGAAATATAAAGTTATTAAAACCAAAAGGGAGCATCTAACCAATTTGAAATTCCTCCTCTAGCCCGCGCCCCACCGGGGGTCCGGCGCCACCTTCGCCCCACCGGGGGGCCATCGATGGCCCCCCTCTAACTCCGAAAATATGGGCGTTAGCGCAAATCTGCAAAGTGCAATAGAAAGCTCGCGTGAATTCAGTAAGAAATTACTTCGCATGTTTTAGTGCTCAGGTCAATGGTTTGACCTCCAGAGGTCAAATTAGGTCAAGATCGGCTATTTTCACTCAAATATGCAATGATTAAGCAAACTGGGCATAACTCTTATGTCATTAGAGCTATTGAGGCCTGGTAAAGTACATTTGATAGAAAATTGCCAGTACTTTTTCCGCTATGTTGAACGTAAAGACCTCCCGCCAGTGGTTTGACCGCCAGAGGTCACCTCGTGACCTAATATGACCTGAGGTCACGAAAGGTCAAAAAGTAACCTTGCCGTATATCAAATGAAAGCCAGTGACAAGACAAACACGATGGTGTTTGTTTCACCGCTCTAGCTCAATTAGGTCAAAAGTTATTGTCAAAATACTGTTTTTGACCTCTGGTGACCTTGGATGACCTTGGAAAAGTCAAAGGGCAAATATGACCCCTAGGATCCGTGAAAGGGTGTCCAAAAACGTTGTTCTGAGCAGTCTGAGTATTTGCAATCATTTTTGTGGCTTTTATATCATGAAATAGCTTTTCCCCATGCTTTTCCAATGGGAGAGGTCGCCTCGTGACCTGACCTCAGGGCACGAAATCGAAAAATCCCGGATATACACCTTGTAGACCCTGGAGGGGTCATGAAGTGTAGGAAGTTTCAAATTGATCGACTTTGAAATGTAGCTCTTACAGAGCTCTAAAGGTGAAGTGAGGTGACCTTGGTTGACTTCGTCTGGTGACCTGACCTTGGGTGACCCGGGGTAAAAAATTTCAGGGATAATGGGAAAATGATGCAGTGAGAGGTAGAGCCCTCAACCGCGGTGCTGCGCCTCGTCGTTTTTCTGCTATCCCGGAAAAACCTTAGGGGGCCATCGATGCCCCCCCCGGTGGGGCGAGGGCTAGCCGACATTTCCTTTCCTTCGCTAACAGTTTTACTCTGACGTGGCAAGCTTTTGTTGCGGGAACGGCCTCTTATGACGGCATTAAAAAAGGCGGTAAATGTTTCTGAAGCCTCAAAAAAGAGTTCTAGACTTCTTGGTGAGCAACATGACCATGGGTGGTGGAAGATGCAAGGTGTAAGGGAGAGGGGCTCAAGCCCCCTGTCCCCGAAATGTTTGAGAGCCTATAGTAAATGCATAGCCGGAGGCTGTTCCGAGGCAAAGGCGGGAGAGATTTGAGCCCCGCAGCCTTCCCTTCCCGAAATTAAGTCCTGGATCCGCCACTGACCATGCGCCTGTATGTGTCACGCCAATTTCCTTGATGAGTGGTAGAATTAATCAACCTAAATTACAAACAAACTTCCATTTGCATTTTAGATCTGCTTCAGGCAACAAATAGCATTGAGCCAACTCTCATTTCAAAATACAGAGTTTTACCTCGTGCTAGCGTTGAAATTTATCATTTAAGAGGGCAACGTATCCCAGCGTTCATATATTATGCACCTAATTTAGCACCTTTGACCGTGCTATATGGCGTTAACCAAAACGCCATGTTGCCTCTTCCCTCTTTCGAACTGTTTTCAAGTGTAATGTTTTTTCTGCTTTCAAATTATTCTGGCCGTTCGCCGGAACTGCTTTCGATGGGCCTTGTGCAATGATAAACCGAATTCGGGCCCATACAAGAAACAGAAACCAAACAAATATCAACGTTCGATCGCCCTTTATTTGGGGGTTTCAGATGGGACCACTAACGGGTTTTAGGGCAATGATGGGGGGGCGTAATTAACACGTTAGGTAACGATCAATTCTGATACCCGGGGTTACTGAATGCTGCATAGTAAAAGCAGGGTGAACGAACAATGAAGTGAACCGACTGGTAATGAAAGACAATTGTCTGGGCTATGCAGTGGTACCATTTTCGATTTCATACCTTCGACACCTCTGCTAAGACAGCGTTTTACTTTACGGAAACTGGTCTCACCGCCGTGATCATTAGTGATTGAGTCGGGCGGGCTCCAGTGGCATAGGTTTCCCGGATCTCCGCCAGGTGGCAAGCGTCGCGACGCCCGATATTTGGCTAAATTTGTAGGAAAAACGCTCTTATCTAATAAGGATCAGAAACAAAACCTTAGCTTCCAACGGTTTCGTATGTAATCGGATCTTGGCTATCACGCCATGCCCAATTCTACTCTGGGCTACGTGCCGGTCATCGGCCCATTTCAGATTCATACCCTCGTGTCAGTATCTTTTAACCATTGCAAGAAGCGCAAAAATCGGTGACGAATTCAGAAAGCCCCTTCCAAGAGGGGACATTCCCTTAGCACAAGTCTTAAGTACGAACAGTTTCGTATGCAGCGGAAAATGCGCTATCGATTGGTATGCCTTCACATTCAGTTCATTTTGCCGGAGATCGGCCCATTTTAAGATGCGAAGACCTTTCTACCCGTGCGAGTAGAAATATTTTCGCATTTTAAAATGGGCCGATCTCCGGGAAAATGCACTGAATGTGAAGGCATACCAATCGATAACACATTTTCCGCTGCATACGAAACTACGCGTAGCTAAGACTTCTGCTAAGGGTATGTTCCTCTTGGAAGGGGCTTACTAAGCCTCCACCGGCCTAGATTTCTAAGATTACCGCTGGGCAGCAAGCGCCGCGGTACACACAATTCGGGTTCAATTTGCGGAAAAATTGGTCTTCCAAAACTTTCTTTACTGAGAAGCAGGCCTAACACCGTGCTTACGCACCATTTCGTGAGCAACTGGACCTCGGCTTATATCTAACTCGTCGTAAAGCTGCTGGCAGATCGATGGCCCATTTCAGATTCATACCAGCACAGCAAAAAATCTTAACCACTCCCGGACGCATATGAACCAGAAAATAAACTCTTCAGCCATTCGCTATGAAAATATATCCTGAGAAGAGGTCTGAAGTACGCACAGTTTCATATGAAGGGAACATCGGATGAATTCTGTTATTGTCTAGATAGGCACATCGTGAACTGCGGTCTTAGGCACATACATATCGTTTCGATGCAATGGAAAAAGGCAATCAAACTTAATTAATTCCCATTCGGATAATTTACACGGAGGTCATCCCAATAAAAGTTTCAAATGCTTTCATTTCCCACAGCAAGCTTCCAACAGCCAGAACTCGTCAGATTTCTGTTAGGCATAGGCGCAGGGATTTTTTCCAGGTTGGTGGTGGGGGCAAAAGTTGTAACCAATGGTGGGGCCAAATACGATTCGGTCTATCACTTGATTTGTCGACAGAAAAAATACGGAATCGGCTCAAAAGAGCACAAAGAGGGCCCTGCTTGTTACAGAATAGAGTGCTGAAGAGGGCTCAAGAGGGCCCTGTCTGGTATAAAATGCCAAATTTGGCCACAGAGCATAGTGCGGGCGAGCCGCACTTCGCGCGGCTCGTGTCCTCAGGAGGACCATTCGGGCCCTCAGGGAGGGGCGGCTGTCCCTGCCGCCCCCCTTGGCTACGCCCCTGAACCACTTCACAACTACGGAAAGTAGAAACACAAGGTTCATTAGCTTACTCTGTAGATATATCCTAAAGCTGAACTCTTAAGTACGCGCAGTTTTCTGTGCAGTCGGTGACTAAAAACTGAAAATATTCTGGTATGATTTTAAGGTAAGTGGTTTTACCTTCAGGTCGGCATATTTAAAAAGCAAAGGTTCTGCCCGCTTATCCGGTCAGCCAGCAATGACCGAAAGCCCCGTAAACCCTGTTGGGGCACACCATAACACCTTGTTACGCTTTATTTGATCCAGCATATAGGCTATCATCTAATATTCAGTTCTTGGTTTGATCATTTGTATCCGTTCATATATTGACTGACACTCCTGCATGTAACATAGTGCGTACACCGATACATGCCTGTAAGACACCGACCTAAAATAGACCAGTGGCAATTTTAAAGTAAAATTAACCAGGCTCCCTAAGCACGGGGCCCCTTTAGTTACGCCGGTGGGCACCCAACCAACCATTAGCAACTCAAGAAATGTAAAATAGTGAAACACAAGTAAGATAGACACCCGCCGTCCACATCGAGCGGATGAAACGGCTGAGCGGAAGGACAGAGCGGAGGTACCGGTGGGGAGGGGGTCCACCCGGAGGTATCCGGGGCTCTCCGACCCATCACTGGGGGGAGGGGGACAGCAGGTCCGCAGTGGCGGCTGAATAACGCTACAGTCCCGGAATGTCAGCCGCACTACCCGATGGGCGGCACGCCGACCCCCTTCCAACTCCCCTCCCCCACCGCCAACCGCCGCGCGGGGTTGTTGGCGTGTCGGACGGGCGCGCCGGCCCAACAGACCCGACCGCCGGGGCAGGCCACGGCCGCGAGATCGCTTGCGCGTCAAGGTATTGGGGCATCCCACGACAAATCGACCAAGCGATAGCACCTTACATGTCAGACTTTGATGGAAATTTGTCACATCGGTTTTGCGAGGCGCAGACTATCGCTGTGATATTATTAGCTGCGCCCGTTTAATGGTTTTTGAGTTGTGGCCTCGGGCACTTTTTGGATCCAATGAAAAACTTTACTTTTCCACTTGCCATATATTAGAGACTAATAATTAGCATTATATTAATTGTAGATCCCTTGAGTCGTTAAGACCCAAATCAAATATGATGACGTCTAAATTTAAGTTGACAAAAACAATCAAACATTACCGTTTTACCGGTGACCTAGGGTTGGGTTACGTGACTTGGTACTGATTAGAGTTATAAAATGTACAGTTTTTTTATTATTCAGTGGCTTCTCCGTTGTAAGAATTGGCAGCAGGATTTTTATAATTGTTTGATGACATTTTAAATAAGTGATGCAAGAACAATGTATGTATGTACATACCTAACTGTTCAATGCCTTCCATTGTATCATATCCGTCCTAGCACCCCTCAATGGGCCTGTTATGGGAATTAAATTTTCAGCGAGAGATGACCTTCAAAGAATAAAATAACCCGTAATATCCATCTGTCTTCCATTATTTGTTTGTTTTAACATGAGCCCTACAGGGGAAAAATTTTCTCCCTGCTGGTTTTCCCAAGAAACGCAAAAAAAAGAAACAAAGGACAGCACAACTTACAGTGCCTTATTCCCAATTCGTGTTATGCACCTGACTAAATTTTCTGTCAGGTCATGCCAGATACAGGAGCTATTCAAGGGCAAGCGACCCAACCTCAGAACCCAATATAACAAGTTTCACGCTGCGTCAAAGGAATATCTGGCAACCGATCAGTTCCAAACAATAGTAGGGGAGACCAGGGCAAAGCGGTCACCCTAGTGATATTTGCTCAATTTTGAAGAACTTTTAATCCCCATTTCTTATGTTTTGTACCATGATTTTGTCCCATGTTCAATTCTGAAGACACTAGAGGGGACAAAAAGGCAAAAAATACAAGATATCTGCATAGGAAACCAAAAAGTAAACCAAAGTTATTTTGACCACTTTGCCCCAAGCACGGGCTTATTTTGCCTCGATTCTTTGTTTGCAAGATATTTGGCATGTATACTTTTCAGTTTGATATAATTTTAATATATAATTGTACATAAATGCTTAGATTCACTTATTTAATATGATAGCGTCTGCAGAGTGCCAATATTGCTATCCCCTCCCCGCTACTCAGTTTCCAAACGCTCTAGCATTAAATGTTCCTATCTGACGGTAAAAATGTTTTGCGACAGGCCTCTTTGCGACAGGCCTCTGTGGTATGCTGCTGTGCCCAACATGGACGGTTAAGGAGCTTCCAGCACCAGAAGACCGACGACTTTAATAGACAAAGTCGCATGTTACAATAGTCGTGAGTTGAATAGGAACGCATGCGTTGATCCTATCCGGGGTGGAAATATTCTGATTTGCGTAGAGGGTTTAAGCGATGGAATAGAGAATTTTGTGGCGGTCGAAAGATTGTTGTCGTTTGCTTTTAATATCAGTCGTATAAGACACAAGTCAAATGCTGGCTGCCACGTCTGCAGATAACGTTATTTCCAATTTATGTGTAAAATTTCGGTCTGGTTTATCAAACCCACAAGAAGTGAAAGAAACACGCGTATATTTCTGTATCCACGATGATCGCTAAGGCTTCCTCGCCATTCACGAACCAAGGCGCCCACTAAAGGTATGTACGTGCCACACACGAAAATGATATCCTCTGCAACAACCCCCCCCTCCCACATGTATCGTGAACCCACTAAGGCATATTGCGCAGCGTGACCGGCCATCACCTTTTTTGGATTTAGGGTTAGTCTCTGTACAAAAGATATTTCTCATTTCCATTGCCATCAGTTTTAAGAACTGGCGTCTCGGTTCACCTCTCTGGCTCAGACCAGCCCTCGCACCGTTGGTGTTCATTCTTGGTCTTTCATTCCATGCCTCTGCATCAACCCCTAGTTGATCCTCAGGGTGCCTGCTTTCTCCACCTGTGGTTGCTTTCCCCTCTGGCACTTTCTCTGCATATGCACCAACTATTTAACTAGGTTGGGGCCCTAGCTCAATTTAGGGGCGCCCCAAAGGTCGGTGTATATTGGGTCTCAGAACATCTCCAGGGGTCATTTAAGCTCTGGTCCCCAGCTTAGCTCAGGGGCCCTATAACTGTGCAGCGGCCCAGACCAGCCCAGGGGCTTCCCAGTTCAACACAGGGAGCTCAAGATTGGCTTAGGGCTCACCTTAGCTCAGGGGCCCCAGGTAGGATCTTAACACGCGCATTGACGGGGCGGGTACCCGCCCCCCCGGCTTTTCGAAGGCAGTATAAAAACGGCGGCGCGTAGCGCCACCGTACTTGGCATACCTTTTTCCTATCATTTTCACAACTTGTTTTCTTCAAAATTGTAAGGTTAGGGACATCTCAGGTCAGGTCACCAGTACAGGTGGAGCGACCTGACCTCAAAAAAAGTTTAAGATAGCATAAGCAGGAACAGGATGAACTTATCCGATTGAAACTCGTACCACGCAATGACCCCACTGAGTTATCTAAAATATGTTCCGAAATTTTTGATATCGATGACCTAAGGTCAGGTACGAGCCATGACCTCTCCATTGGAAATGCATGGGAAAAATGGTTTTAACTGAATAACACAGTAATTAATAAAGATAGAGCGTTTATTTAAACTGCATTAGATTTTCCTCGTCATTGCGGTTCTAATGATATGAATTTTGCCTAATTTGAGCTTGACCTGACCTCAGGCCAGGTCAAATCCTTGATTTGACCTGGCAAAGTCATGTTATATATCATTCGACTTGGCTTGCTGCGAGGATTCATAGAGTTCAAATCGTTTTGCTCTATCTCTACTTGTTTAGATGTAATGGCCAAAAACTTCATCTACATGTTATCCCTATGACGGCTTGTTTTGTCCTCTAGTGACCCTAAATGTGACCTGACAAAAAATGGTTTAAATATTTTCGATGGAGTAGTGGATGGGCCATCCAACGCCTTTTACCGTTTTTCGCTACCTAGCGCGGTTGTCGAGATCTTAAGGGCGGGTACCCGCCTGACTCGCTAATTTGGGGGTTTGTCTAGAAGCCGAGCATTGTCGCCTGCGCTGCTTTTGTCCTACAATTAGCGGCCGTTGATGTGTATTTCGATAAATGTTTTGCCATAGGCGGTTCCAGGAGTTCATAATGGGGGTCTACAATGTTTTCCATTCGAACCTTCCAAAGTGAATATACTGCCTACAGAATGGACGGGAGGGCTAAACATAACCATGCATTGAGCCGATTTGTGTGTTATATAATGATAGGAAGCCATCGACGTGCTCAGGTACCGTAATTAGGGGGTGAGGGGGAGTTCACTCACACTCAGGTTCATTTTAGTGTTGTGTCTGCATTGAATGGGGCAGAGCATCGAAGATATGCATTTAATCCTTACACCAAATGGACACAATTCATCCATAGGTGGATCCAGGAGTGTTCCCGGGTCGAGCAGAGGTGGATAAAGGCGGGGTAATTTGAAAAGTAGCCATACCTGAAAGGCGGGGTTGTTTGTCTTACCCTACTTCTTTGCCTCCCTGAATCCACATCTGACATATGTTTGGCATTTGATCATTTTGTTTGACATAAGAGATTTCACACTCTACCTGGCGTATGTATTTCTGCAAAAAGACGAGCAAAAATCATATAATTCCCCCAAAATTCTGGCCCTTAAACCGCCCTTGAATTTTTAATTTCACCTAAATAGAAGATATCACCATGTTCAAGCAATTCCTTTCAATCCATACCAGTTTCGTGAAAATAGAGCCTAAGAGACAAGAGTTACGGATAATCTAAAAAAAGGCAGACATTTTGTATATTTTGAAACACTTACCCTCAATTTTCAAAATTTTGGGATTTTCTTTTTTAAATGGAGATTAGCGCAAGATGAATCGATTGCAGTGTGAATTTTTAAAATCGGTCGGGTAACTTTTGAAATCTTCGGGGCAGAATCTGCCCTCTGTTGGAAATAGGGGTAGCCGGAAGCCCGTTGGAAGTAGGGTTAAGTTAGTCATGGGCGGATACAGGATTCATTATCGAGGGGGAGGCACATAGACCAGGTTTGCACCAGCTAATGCCGAATCGCAGTGTAGTGTAGTCGAGGACTTGATCAGAGGGTAACCACTCTCCTCTTCTGTTTACTCTGAATTCGCCCTTGATACCTTTGATGCCAGGAAAATGTCAAATCGGCAGGTACAATGGAAAAGCCAATGTGCATGGTGCTTTATGTTTGGACTACAGAAATGCAGATATGTAATTAACATAGGGTGCCCAGTTCAAGATGCCGCTTCGAATCCGTAATGACAGATATATTAACAGAGTAACACACTCTCCACAAGCTTTTTTGTAGCAAACATATACCACGCTTATATGTCAACGTAGAAGCAATAAGAGTCAAAACATAATGCTCTGCCAGGTACGAGGCAGAATTTTAGCCCTTCCCCCATTCAGCAGACATTGCTGTGCAATGACTAAAACTCAGCCTCATGTTCATCTTGTATAAAATAATCCAGGGAACGATACGTTTGTAAAAATTATGAGCCCGCAGCTAATATCAATGATCCCCTTCATTGTCATGTTAAAAACAGTCTGAAATGTAAGAATTCCATAATTCATATCCTTTACACACCAACACACAATGAAATGCTGAAAAAATTCATAGCATCAGACTCATCAATGGGAAGTAAGCATGTGGCATATTTCAGTTCCTTTCACCGTTAGCGCCCCAGGGGATTCAGAAATTGCTCAAGGAGGGGGCGAACCCTGATGGGGGCGGCCTCGAAGGAGGCCCAGAATAGCTTTTGGGGGCCCAACCGTGCAAGATATAAATTTTCGTAAAAACGCATATGCACAAAAACATGTCGGGGAGCAAAAAAAAAGAAAAGTTAAACAACGTTTTGGGGGCGAAATTTCTGAGCATTCTAAACGCTCACAAAACTATGAATTGGCCTTAAACCCCCCTGAGGTCCGTTCAACATTTGATTGAATC